>JAPXFY010006038.1:12500-13572 GCA_030674185.1 Monoplex corrugatus
ACACACACACACAAACACACACACACACACACACACACACACACACACACACACAGAGGAGGCTAGTTGGTGGAGCCATGGACACAATATCTTTTATCTTGAGTTCAATCCCAGCCTCATCATCATCATCAGGTGCCTTGCCACATGGCGTTGGTGATTATGGACTTCCATCTGTCTCTATCACTTATTGCCTCAAGCATCTCTCCCACCCTCCTTGACCCTGCCACCATGCAAGCCCGTCCAATATATTCTCTCTGGGTCTACCTGGTGTTCTCTTTCCCTTCAGCTTTCCTGTTGTGACCAGGCGCTCTAATTCTCCTTTCTTCATAATGGTTCATATAAATGTTGCTTGTCTTTTCCTAATCTTCCTTATTAATGATCTTCTTGTGTCTGCTTACTTCAAGACTGTCACGTTTGTTTTCTTTGCCATCCATGGAACTCTCAACAGTCTTCTTAGAAACCACATTTCAGTTGCCTCAATTTTGTTTTGACTTGGCGTGTTGACTGTCCACGCCTCTCAACCACACAACAGTATCTGTTCTATATAACATTCAAGAACTCTAGTAGACAGTTTACAAGCAAACACTTCTTAATGAGAACTTCAATGTTGGGATTCGATCTTGACAATAGATGTTACAGATTTTACACACAGATCTTTGGACTCTGAGAAAAACTGATTGCAGAGGAATTGAGTCAGGAGAGATGTGGTTTACCGGAGACTACTACGTGTCAAATGGACAGATAGAAGAACTAATGAAAGTGTCATGGAAGAACTTGATACCACCAGAAAACTACTAGCAGACATCAACAAGAGAAGACTAAAATACATTGGCCATGTATCATGCAACAAGAACACGGACCTCATGGCAACCATCTTTCAAAAAAAAAAAACACAAAAAAACCAGTGGCATAAAGGAAGAAAAGGCAGACTTCCAGTCTCATATATCGAGAATATAACTAACATCATGGCCTAAATATTCAAGACATTGCCCACAAAAGTCAAGACAGAACAGCCTGGAGAGAGATGGTGGTGTCCAGGTGTGCAGCGGCCAACACCAAACCTGGTGACACC
>JAPXFY010006039.1:0-7500 GCA_030674185.1 Monoplex corrugatus
GCACAAGCCAGATGGAAAAACCATTATGCACGTGCAAGCACTGCTGTTTATGTGTGAGATGCTGTCTCTTGCTTGGCTTTATAAGAAGACATTCCACCAGTAGTAGGCCTGATCTGACAATGCCTCCACGACGAAAATTGAGCGAGTTTGAGAGGGGACGAACTGTTGCATGGTTCCAAGATGGTGTTCCCAAGCGAGAAGTAGCCAGGCAACTTCAGGTGTCCATCTCGGTCATTGTCAGACTGATTCAACGCTTCACAGCCACTGGGAGGGTCCATGAAAGACGCAGATCTGGTCGACCGAAGAAGACAAACCCACGTGAAGATCGTCTCATTGAACGACAAGCCCTGCAGACAAGAACAGCCTCTTCCAGCATCATTCGAAGGCAGCTGAGGGTGGCCGCTAACATCAACATCAGCCAGTAGACCATACGGAACCGCCTTCATGAGTTTAACCTCCGTTCTCGTCGCCCAGCTGTACGGCCACGCTTAACTCCAGCCCATAGGGCAGCATGCCGCGCCTTCTGCAGACGTCACGTGAGGTGGACACGTCAGCAATGGTCCCAGGTCCTGTTCAGTGATGAATCACGCTTCACCATGAACCACAACGACGGCCGACTGAGGGTCTGGAGGCGCCCAGGGCAACGCTTTGACACCACTGTCCAAGAAAAGGTGGCCTTTGGTGGAGGTTCTGTAATGGTCTGGGGGGCCTTCAGCCTTCACCACAGAACACCCTTGTATCATGTACAGGGTAACCTGACTGGCCTCCGATACCGGGATGAGATCCTTCGACCGCTGGCTGTGCCTACACTGCAGCAGATGGGACCGACGGCTGTCTACCAGGATGACAATGCTCGCCCCCACAGGGCAAGGGTGGTCAACGACTTCCTGCAGCAGTCTGGAGTCAACAGAATGGAGTGGCCAGCATGCAGTCCCGATCTCAACCCGATTGAGAACCTCTGGGATGAGCTGGAACCTCTGGGATGAGCTGGATCGCAAAGTGAGGAGCAACCACCCCCCTCCCAGGGATGCCCAACACCTCTACCAGATGCTGCAGGCTGAGTGGCGGGCGCTTCCACAGAGGATCTTCACCAACCTGGTCAACTCGATGAGGACTCGCTGCGTCGAGTGCCAGAACAGCCATGGCGGTTACACGCATTACTGAACTTTTGGGAGCATCAGAATGCCCTGTCTTGTGATTTCAATGACTTTGAGAAATCAAATTTCGATACGTACCCACTTTGATCAAATGTACACACCAAACGATTGCTCGAAATTGAAGGCAATTGTGTATCGTTATCACTAAAGCATGGAATTAAATGTTTGCCAAACTTCAACGCATTGGCTTTCTTATTTTGAAAGTTATGAATTTTTGTGCAAGTGATCCTTAACTTTTTGTGCGTAGTGTATGTTGAAAGTTAAAATGGTTTTAGGATTGTAGTGTTATGCAGTGCTTTTTAAGCTTGTTCAATAAATGAATTACTGGATAGATTTTCAAAACAGTAAAGCTTGTTCAATAAATGAATTACTGGATAGATTATCAAAACATTTGTGACCAATCATATTTTTTGTTAGATAATACCTGGAGTGTGTATGTGAGACACATAGGCCAGACGTCCTGCTATTATGGAAGTAATAATGGTTTTATGACACTCACAATGTAAGGTTTTCTAATGAAACACGAAGCTGACACCCCCAAAATGAGGGAGTATCAAGTAGGAAAAACTGACCCCAGCTAGGAAAACTGACTCCAGGGAGTATGAGATAGAAAAAACAATCTGAGAGGAAGAAAAATGTGGAAAGTATCAAGTAGGGAAAACTGACACCGGCAAGAAAAATCTGACTTGGGCAGTGGCAGTATTGGGTAGGAACAAATTGACTCCAACTAGAAAAACGGACTGCAGGAAGTACTGGGAAGGAAAAACTGACTGCAGGGAGTATCAGGTAGGAAAGAAACTGACTGGCACTGACTCCAGGTAGGAAAAACTGACTCCGGCAAAAAAAAAAAAAAAAAAAAAAAACTGTTTGCAGGGAGTTTCAGGTAGGAAAAACTGATCCAGCTAGGAAAATTGACTCCAGGAAGTATCAGGAGTATCGGTTAAGAACAACTGACTCCAGCTAGGAAAACTGACTGCAAGGACTGTCAGGTAGGAAAAACTGACCACAACTAGGAAAACTGACTGCAAGGAGTATCAGGTAGGGAAAACTGACCACAACTAGGAAAACTGACTGCAAGGAGTATTGGGTAGGAAAAGCTGACTGCAACTAGAAAAATTGATTGCGGGAAGTATCAGGAAGGAAAAACTGACTCCAGCTAGGAAAATTGACTGCAGGGGGTATCAGGTAGGAAGAATTGACTGCATCTAGGAAAACTGACTGCAGGGAGTGTCAGGAAGGAAAAGTTTCACCGGCTAGGAAAACTGACTGCAGGGAGTATCAGGTAGGAGAAACTGTTTACAGGGAGTATCAGGGAGGAAAAACTTAACCCTAGGGAGTCAGTAGGAAAAACTGACCCCAGGGAGTCAGTAAGAAAAACTGACTCCAGGGAGTCAGTAGGGGAAAAAAATGACTGCAGGGAGTCAGTAGGAAAAACTGACTCCAGGGAGTCAGTAGGAAAAACTGACTCCAGGGAGTCAGTAGGAAAAAAACTGAATGCAGGGAGCACTGGGTAGGAAAAACTGACTGATTCTGACTTTGGGTAGCTAAACCTGACTTTGGTAATGTTGAAGTCAAGGGAATCTGAAAGGATAACGTTATCAAGTACATCATGTATGACAGCATGGAGCACCAGTCAACATTGTCACCATTGGTTAGGGCAGTATGGTAAGTGTCGATCATGTGGTGAAGCTATAGCCAGGTCATTGCAGATTAACCCTTTGCCTCCCGCATCCTACCCACTGAGTGCAAAAACTTAACCTTTGACTCACTCATCCTGTCCAGCTTCCAGCAGGAAGCTGTTGGATAGGGTGAGGGAGTCAAAGGGTTAAGGATTTGCTTTGCTAGCATGGTTGACAATGTAGGGATGCTGATGGTAGGATACGGGAGTCAAAGGGTTAATAAAACGGCTTGCCCTGTTGCTCAGTAAACGTGAGCCATCAGCACGAAACCAATCCTCACTCACTCAGGTGGAACAGCAGTAGAAGCAGAAATAGGCAGCGATTGGTTTTTCAGTTTTCAGACACATTCCTTGAAGTAACTTGCGCATTAGTGTACAAATTTAACTGTAAAGTTTTATAAAATAGGCTGGTTGGTTTTCCGTTTTCAGAGAGATATTCCTTGAAGTAAGTTGCGCATTAGCATACAAATTTAACTGTAAAGTGTTATTAAATAGGCAGTGGTTGGCTTTCAGAGAGACACATTCCTTGAGGTAATTTGCGCATTTGTGTACAAATTTAACTTTAAAGTGTTATTAAGTAGGCAGTGATTGGTTTTTCAGTTTCAGGGAGACATATTGCTTGAATTAAATGTGCATTAGTGTACAAATTTAACTTTAAAGTGTTATTAAATAGACTGATAAGTTTTTCAGCTTTCAGAGAGACGCATTCCTTGAAATAACTTGTTTCTTAATCATTTGTGATTGGAGACCATTTGTTATAGATCTGACAAATATTTTTTCCTGTTTCAGACATAAGATTCAACCTGAAGAGTGATGGTGGACTGGCTTCATTGATGGATGCCACCCAGATGAATATCAAAGATACAGAAATGATAAGAAAAAAGTAGATTGTATATAAACAAAACAAAACAAAAATGCTGTGTTTTGTCTTGTTGGTTCTTTGTTACATGCAGTGTGTTATGTATTAGTTCATTCTTTATTGAATTAAAGTTTTTTTTAAATATTTTTTTTTACAATTTAACGATACTTGAGCTAATACAGTGAGATTAAATTTAGGAGGTAATTACTGGATTATGTGCTCGACAGTTTGCTCTTATTATCCAGGTTGAGGTTTTGAGGGAAGATCCTTGGATTTTCTGCGATGATATTTTTTCTGCCCTATTTTCTATGCTGCCTGGATGGCGCAGAAGCTGGGACAGTTTTTACTTTAATAATACGATGATGATGATATTGATGAGGATGATAATCATGATGCTGTGAGTTTCATCTGGGATTGAGACTGCGTACAGGGCTGTACTCTGCGCCTACTGTCATAATATATCCTAGCGTTAACCAGGCCCGAGAGATACACACATCTGCGGTGCTGGTCAGAAGATTTGAACAACACCCTCAGTGACGCATCCGTGAAATGGATGAGAATCCACTGTGTGGTCACAGCCTTCCCAATGGGCCCATAGCATGCCAAACTCAGAGTAGGAGTTGGTTAGAGCAGAACAATCCCACAATGATTTTTGAAGGGACTGATGGGGAATTGATCCCACAACCTTCCAGTCAGAAGTCTGTTGCATTAACCATGTTCTCATTTTCTGTAATAATACTCGTATTTCTGCTTTAGGGGATACATACTTGTATTTTCAGTGATGATGCTCAGATTTCTGCATTTAGGGGATGAGTATACTTTTGTTGTTGTTGTTGATAATAATTGGATTTCAGCATTAAGTGGATTAGTACATGTATTTTTCTGTGAAAATACATTTCATGCATTTAGAGATAAAAAAAGAAAACTTATGATACTCAGAGCACTGCTGCATTTAGAGGATTAGACATGAACTTTCTGTGGTCATATTCGGATTTCTGCATATAGGGAATAACTACATGTACTTTCCTGTGGTGATGCCGGGGGCTCTTTCAGTATAAATAGTATCCCCTTTATGTGGAAATTCTGTGCTAGAAATTTCCTGTTGAAGTCATGTGTATGTTTAACATAGTTATAGTTCTTAAATGGCTCTACACAGTCAGCTGGGCTTTAAACAAAAATAACAGTAACAAAGGGGATAGGTACATGTACTTTCTGTGGTCGTATTCAATTTTCTGCATTTAGAGGATAACAACATGTACTTTCTGTGGTTATGATCAGATTTCTGCATTTAGGGGATAACTACATGAACTTTCTGTGGTCATATTCTGATTTCTGTATTTAGGACATAACTACATGTACTTCATGTGGTCATATTCAGGTGGACATATTCTGATTTCTGTATCAGGGGATAACTACATGAACTTTCTGTGGTCATATTCAGATTTCTGCATTTAGAGGATAACTACAATTACTGTCAGTGATCATATTCAGATTTATGCATTTAGGGAATAACTACATGTACTTTCTGTGTTCATATTCTGATTTCTGTATTTAGGGGATAACAACATGAACTTTCTGTGGTCATATTCAGATTTCTGCATTTAGTGGATAACTACAATTACTGTCAGTGATCATATTCAGATTTCTGTATTTAGGGAATGGCTACACATACTTTCTGTGATCACATTCAGATTTCTGTATTTAGGGGATAACTACATGAACTTTCTGTGGTCATATTCTGATTTCTGCATTTAGGGGATAACTACATGAACTTTCTGTGGTCATATTCTGATTTCTGCATTTCGGGATAAACTACATGAACTTTCTGTGGTCATATTCAGATTTCTGCATTTCGGGATAAACTACATGTACTTTCTGTAGTGATATTCAGATTTCTGTTTTTAGGGGATAACTACATGTACTTTCTGTGTTCATATTCAGATTTCTGTTTTTAGGGGATAACTACATGTACTTTCTGTGTTCATATTCAGATTTCTGTTTTTAGGGGATAACTACATGAACTTTATGTGTTCATATTCAGATTTCTGCATTTAGGGGATAACTACATGAACTTTCTGTGTTCATATTCAGATTTCTGCATTTTGGGAATAACTACATGTACTTTTGAGAATAACTACATGTACATTTTGGGAATAACTACATGTACTCATTTAGGGAATAACTACATGTACTTTCTGTGGTGATATTCAAATTTCTGTATTTAGGGGATAACTACATGTACTTTCTGTGGTGATATTCAAATTTCTGTATTTAGGGAATAACTACATGTACTTTCTGTGGTGATATTCAAATTTCTGTATTTAGGGGATAACTACATGTACTTCATGTGGTCATATTCAGGTGGTCATATTCAGATTTCTGTATTTAGTGGATAACTACATGAACATTCTGTGTTCATATTCTGATTTCTGTTAAACACACAAGATTTCATAGGTCTTTTTCATTTTCTGCAATAAAGATAGTGTCATCTGCATAATGATTTAAACGAAGAGTGTCGAACATTTTTCTCAAACCTTTATCCAAGGACATTATTCTAGGTTTTTGATGATGGTTCGCTGTAAAGTAAAACCAAATCTGGTGACATAACACATCACTGCCAAACCATCTTTTGATATTTTGGAAGGAGCTTACATCATTTTCTACTGTCGTTGCTACTGTTAGTTCCAAGTACATATTCCTTATCATTCTTAAATCTTTTCCATCAGCATTGAGCCTTTGTAGTGGGTTGATCAGTTCTTCCTGTCTTATCTGACCAAAATCCTTAATATAATCAACAAAACATAAAATAAATCCTCCTTCAATTCAGTTGATCTTTCTATGAGGGTTCTTAAGATGTCTATGACATTAATAATTCACTTTCCTTCAACGAATCCACATTGTTCTTCTGCTATTTTTAAAAAATTTTGTTCCTTGTTCTCTCGTCATGATTATTCTTAATAGAACCTTTGTCGTATGGCTTATCAAGCTGATTGTGCGATGGAGTTCACATTCTATAGGCCCTGCTTTCTTTGGAAGTGCAATGAAAATTGATTTTGACATATCTTTAGGGATGTATATGGCATAAACAGTTCCTTTCACTTCAGTAAATCCACATTATTCTATTTCTGTTTTGATTCTGTTCCTTGTCCTCATGAGTATTCTTAATAGGGTCTTTACTTACTTAAAATTTTGGAATGAAGTAGGAAACATGTGTTCTAAAAGGAGACCTCTTAACCATATTGTATGAAATCATTAAAAATGTATTCATTTCTAAAAGTAAAGAGTTGGATGCATTTAAACCGTACAAATGTATAAAAGCAGGGAAGGGTATGATGAAGAAGACTGACATTCAGTTTGCAGTCATAGAACGTCAGTTTCTGTTAAACTGTAGCTATTGATTAAAATTCTGATGACCAAGATTTCCCCCTTTGAAGTCATGAAACTAAAGAAGATATAGTGATTTCAGACAGATGTGGTTAGTAAAGCATTATTTTAGGTGTCAGCATTTAAAACAGTAAAACATGATGATTTCATGATATGTATTACATTAAAAACAAAATACAGCAGAATAAAGGCGCCAAGAGTAAACTGTTGACTAAATTGACCAGACTCTGTAGTGATGTCACTTGCTGATTGTAGAATATGCGGAAGAGAAAAATGGAGGTGGTCTTTCGGAATTGATCCTTGTCATGTCAAAGACAGTTGGAGGAAAGCTTTATCAGAAATCAGAAAGGGAGATAATTGTGCCATTTTCCCCCCATCCTTTTTTTTGGTTTTTTTTTTGTACACCAGATGGAGAGGAATTT
>JAPXFY010006040.1:0-13569 GCA_030674185.1 Monoplex corrugatus
ACACAGACAGAGAGAAAAAGAGAGAGAAAGAGACAGACACAGAAAGAGACAGACTGAGAAAGAGAGACAGACAGACACTGAAAGAGAGAGACAGAGACAGATGGAGCGAGAGTTAGAGAGAGAGAGAGGCAGACAAATAGACAAAAACACAGACGGGCAGAATCAGAAACAGAAATGTATTCAGTAAGGCCAAATCCCCATTTGAAGGGGTTTAAACACATTATACAAACACAAAAACAATACATACATACAGAGAGAGGGAGAGACAGACAGACAGACAGACAGAGGAGAGAGAGGACTGAGAGGAATGAAGAGGAAGAGGAGATCTATGAAGAGAAGGAAGGAAAGGATGTAATGGTGGTTGATGATGATTCTGTCAGAGGATGAGTATTGTTTTTGCCTTCTGCACAATGTTGTCTTAGATGAGAAACAAAACGAAACAAAACAAAACAAAGTTTTAAGTTTCTCAAGATGACGTCTCTGAGCTCAGAATGAATTCCATATGCACTCACGTCACAGATGTCATGTGATGAAAAAGATCTAAAATCATTGCACAAGCCTTATATCTGCATGTAAACCCATGAGCTGGCCAGAAACAAAAAACGAAACAAGACGAAATGGAATTAAAAAAAGAACAAAACAGAGCAGAAAAGAAAGAAACAAAGCAAAACAGACATTTCAAAACAAAGCAGAATAGAAGAGAACAAAACAGAAGAGAACAAAAGAGAAAACAAAACAATACAGGATATTACAACAACAACAACAACAACAAAATAAAATGAAAAAAAACAACAACAACCAAAACAGAGAGAACAGTGGCAGAATTGTTCAGCCGTTCGCCTGCCAGTAACTAAGCTCGAGGTTCCAGGATTTGTTTCCAGTACAGGCCTTGACTTATCTCCTCAGTTTGACCGGAAAATCGAACTGAACGTCTAGTCCTTCGGAAGGAGACGAAAAACAAGTGGGACCCATGTGCCATCTGGCCTGTGTACGCTAAAGATCCCACGGCAATTGAAAATCGTGAGGAGCAGTTTTCTCGCCGGGCTGCCCTGGAGTGGAGAGCTCGGTTGATTTCTAAGGTCCTTTCCCTTGAATGCCGATCGGCCTTCTTGTCTAGGTAAAAAAATTGGGTGGCACTGCACTGCGGCGACCCGCTAAGAAAGGGAAGAGCAGCCCGAGTTTCGCTATGACAGAAGAAATGAATATGAAAACAAACAAAACTCAAAAACAAAACCGACTGTCCAAACAATGAACTTACCAAAGCATTAGAACAGCTACAACACTACCACTACCATGATATTGTCTCTAAAAGAAAGAAGAAAAAAAAAAACAGAAAAGAAAAGAATAGAATAGAAAAGAAAAAAAATGAGAAGAGAACAGAACAGAACAGAAAAGAACAGAACAGAAAAGAACAGAACAGAAAAGAACTGAAAAGAACAAAACAGAAAAGAACAGAACAAAACAGAAAAGAACAGAACAGAAAAGAACAAAAACAGAAAAGAACAGAACAAAACAGAAAAGAACAGAACAAAACAGAAAAGAACAGAACAGAAAAGAACAGAACAGAACAGAAAAGAACAGAACAGAAAAGAACAGAACAAAAACAAAAAGAACAAAAAAGAAAAGAACAAAACAGATAAAAACAGAACAGAAAAGAACAAAACAGAAAAGAACAGAAAGAGCAAAACAGAAAAGAACAGAACAAAACAGAAAAGAACAAAACAGAAAAGAACAAAACAGATAAAAACAGAAACAGAACAGAACAAAACAGAAAAGAACAGAAAGACAAAACAGAAAAGAACAGAACAAAACAGAAAAGAACAGAACAGAAAAGAACAAAACAGATAAAAACAGAACAGAAAAGAACAAAACAAAACAAAAAAGAACAAAACAGAAAAGAACAGAAAAGAACAGAAAAGAACAAAACAGAAAAGAACAAAACAGAAAAGAACAGAACAAAACAGAATAAAACAAAAAAGAACAAAACAGAAAAGAACAGAACAAAACAGAAAAGAACAGAACAAAACAGAAAAGAACAGAACAAAACAGAAAAGAACAGAACAAAACAGAAAAGAACAGAACAAAACAGAAAAGAACAGAACCAAAGCAGAAAAGAAAAAAACAGAAAAGAACAAAACAGAAAAGAACAAAACAGAAAAGAACAAAACAGAAAAGAACAGAACAAAACAGAAAAGAACAGAACAAAACAGAAAAGAAAAAAACAGAACAGAACAAAACAGAAAAGAACAAAACAGAACAGAACAAAACAAAACAGAACAGAACAAAACAGAACAGAACAGAAAAGAACAAAACAGAAAAAGAACAAAACAGAAAAGAACAGAACAAAAACAGAACAGAAGAAAGCAGAAAAGAACAAAACAGAAAAGAACAAAACAGAAAAGAACAGAACAGAAAAGAACAGAACAAAACAGAAAAGAAAAGAACAAAACAGAAAAGAACAGAAAAGAACAGAACAGAACAGAAAAGAACAGAAAAGAACAGAAAAGAAAAGAACAAAAAAAAGAGAAAAGAACAGAACAGAAAAGAACAGAACAGAAAAGAACAGAAAAGAAAAGAACAGAAAAGAAAAGAACAAAACAGAAAAGAACAAAACAGAAAAGAATAGAAAAGAACAGAAAAGAATAGAAAAGAACAGAAAAAAGACAGAAAAGAAAAGAACAAAACAGAAAAGAATAGAAAAGAAAAGAACAGAAAAGAACAGAAAAGAAAAGAACAGAAAAGAAAAAACAGAAAAGAAAAGAAAAGAAAAGAACAGAAAAGAACAAAACAGAAAAGAATAGAAGAGAAAAGAACAGAAAAGAACAGAAAAGAAAAGAAAAGAACAGAAAAGAAAAGAACAGAAAAGAACAAAACAGAAAAGAAAAGAACAGAAAAGAATAGAAAAGAAAAGAACAGAAAAGAACAGAACAGAAAAGAAAAGAAAAGAACAGAAAAGAACAAAACAGAAAAGAATAGAAGAGAAAAGAACAGAAAAGAAAAGAACAGAAAAGAAAAGAACGAAAAGAGAAAGAACAGAAAAGAAAAGAACAGAACAAAACAGAAAAGAACAGAAAAGAACAGAACAGAAAAGAAAAGAAAAGAAAAAAAAGAACAGAAAAGAACAAAACAGAAAAGAATAGAAGAGAAAAGAACAGAAAAGAAAAGAACAGAAAAGAAAAGAACAGAACAAAACAGAAAAGAAAAGAACAAAACAGAAAAGAACAGAAAAGAAAAGAACAGAAAAGAAAAGAACAGAACAGAAAAGAACAAAACAGAAAAGAACAGAAAAGAGAAGAACAAAACAGAACAAAACAGAAAAGAACAGAAAAGAAAAGAACAAAACAGAAAAGAAAAGAACAGAACAGAAAAGAAAAGAACAGAACAAAACAGAACAGAAAAGAAAAGAACAGAACAGAAAAGAACAAAACAGAAAAGAACAGAAAAGAAAAGAACAGAAAAGAAAAGAACAGAAAAGAACAGAACAGAAAAGAAAAGAACAGAAAAGAACAGAAAAGAACAGAACAGAAAAGAACAGAAAAGAACAGAACAAAACAGAAAAGAACAAAACAGAAAAGAAAAGAAAAGAAAAGAACAGAAAAGAACAGAACAGAAAAGAACAGAACAGAAAAGAACAAAACAGAAAAGAACAGAACAGAAAAGAACAGAACAGAAAAGAACAAAACAGAAAAGAAAAGAACAGAAAAGAACAGAACAGAACAGAAAAGAACAAAACAGAAAAGAACAAAACAGAAAAGAACAGAAAAGAAAAGAACAGAAAAGAAAAGAAACAAAAAAACAGAAAAGAAACGAAAAGAACAGAACAGAAAAGATAAGAACAGAAAGGAACAGAAAAGAACAAAACAGAAAAGAACAGAAAAGATAAGAAGAGAAAAGAACAGAACAGAACAGAAGAGAAAAGAACAGAAAAGAAAAGAACAGAACAGAAGAGAAAAGAACAGAAAAGAACAGAACAGAAGAGAAAAGAACAGAACAGAAGAGAACAAAACAGAAAAGAACAGAACAGAAGAGAAAAGAACAGAACAGAAGAGAAAGAACAGAAAAGAAAAGAACAAAACAGAAAAGAACAGAACAGAAAAGAACAAAAAGAAAAGAACAGAACAGAACAAAACAAAAGAAGCGAAGCGTTCTTTCAGTGTACAGTACACAGTATACCAAGGCTAGCCTAGATCTAGATCTAGGCCTACTGCGTGGCATGCTGAGTCTGCCTAGGCCTTTCTGCTGCAGAGCCCGTCTCGGCATCCCTGCTATAACCGATCGAGCCCTCTTGTCTCCCTGTTATTGCTGATAAGTTTTAATAGAGACAAAGAGGAAGAAAAAATGGGGATTGAAAAAAGCCCTGTTATATCCGGATTCCTGTTATAACCGGTCCTGTTATAAATGGTTTCCACTGTATATATTTTCAATTTTTGGTATATTTTTTTGTTATACCCTAGGTTATGGTCTGACATCATAGTTATTTGATTTGGTCTAAAAGTAGTATGTACAGAGCTGATATAATTGACCTTTTATAAAAACAAATGCTTTTGGAACATACATAATTATACACACACAGTAGCATATAAAACCACACAAAACAGAAAAAAATTTGGTTTTTGTATATAATGAACATCAACTGAAAAAGTTTTCTCACTATTAGTACTCTCTGTGAATGCTTTTCTATGGAACAGTCAATACGTTCTTGGGTGTAGCGCAGTGGAGGAAGAGACAGAATAGGCAGTTGTTCCGCCATCTTGAATCGCATTATTGAGTTCTTTACATTCCAATGCTAATTAGATTAATATTCAATTCTCTGGACGGTCAAAGGGACAAAACTGCACTTTGACATCTCCACACGAGGTTGGCCAAGTTTCTAGTGTTATCTCCCATTCTTGCCCCGGAAATTTTGATGACGAAAATCCCCTGTTGCAGACACGGTTATGGGCGTACGGCCATGTCAAAACGACCCCGTAGTAGATACGACGTAAGCAGGGAAGAGGTATATATAGACTCCACAATATAGGACAAACAACCAGACCACTGTGTGCATGCAGGCATTGGGGACAACCATGTTTGATGGCAGAACAAGATGCAAGCACATGTGAAGTGTGTGGCCCAGGTTCTTAACAAAGAAACTGCGCTGGAAAGGAGAACGATACAGTTACGAAACTTGGTTTGACGGGGATTTTCTCTCCCCCTCCCTCTCTCCACCCTCCCCTTTGACTTTTCTACTAAACCTCCAGATGATCGGTCTTTCCGTAAAGACGATAAATCGATGTACCAACTTCAGTACGCATTTAGTGCCTATAGAAATACTTCTTTGGTACATACTACGTCTCGAGAATCATTCGTGCAGGACAGATACACACGCACTTGCCAAGCTGACTCATTCACATCAAGGTCCTTATCTTTGTTTTAGCTCTTTGGATTGCTTTCCAAATCATCCTTCATCATCATCATCATCATCAAGTGCCCTGCCGCATGGCAATGGCGATCATGGACTTCCAACCATCTCTATCTCTCGTTGCCCCTAGCATCTCCCCCACCCTCCTCATCCCCAACTTTCTCTCCCTGGGTCTACCTGGTGCTCTCTTTCCCTCCAGGTTTCCCGTTGTGACCAGATGCTCCAAATCCCCCTCCTCATAAAATGGCCTATAAATGTTGCCTGTCTTTTCCTAATCTTCCTTATGAGACTGTCTCATTTGTTTTCTTTGCTGTCCATGGAACTCTCAACATTCTTCTTAGAAACCACATCTCGGCTGCCTCAATCTTGCTCTGGTTTTGCTTTGTGACTGTCCACGCCTCGCATGTACAACAGTATTGGTTCTATATAACATTCAAGGACTCTCTTTCTGATGTTAATTGATAGGCATTTGTTGGTAAGAATGCTTGTCATCTTCTTGAATGCTGTTTTGGCTTGGCCGATTCTGCCAGCTATTTCCGATGTGCATCTGCCGTCTGATGAAATGACTGTTCCCAGGTATTTGAACTTATTAACCTGTATCAAGGTTGTGCCATTTGCTGTTATTTTGCATGAGGGGATTTCATGTTTTTTACTGATCACCATGACTTCAGTCTTCCTTGCATACTCTAAATACCCAGACACATTAGGGATACTTCCTCATTGGATCGACGCATCGCAGTACTCATTTTCTATGAGATATTTAGTCAGCCTTACTGTCCTGACAGAGGAGATTTTCCTTTCATCATTCAGAAACAATGTATCCAGAAATGGCTGATGTCACTCGAAATTTGTTGTTTTGGAACGTACACACATTCGGCTATCATCCACTATTTGCTGCTCTCCAAGTTCCCCAATGCTGATCTTATGGGTTTGTGGTAGGTAGACGATCTCTTGCACACGTGGATAGTGATGAATGTTTAGGCCGTGTCCAATGAGTGTGGGTGATGTTTTTGCTCAGCTTTTTAGGAATCTTCCTACTCAGTTGCTGTTCTTTGATAACCTTTTCTAATTTTAAAAATATCTTATTTCTTTAGGATCATTGCACTCAGGGAGGTTACTTTTGTGTTCACCTCTCACCCCCCCCCTTTTTTTTTTGTCGTCTTATTTTCTATGCCACCTAAATGGCTACAAAAGCTGCACAGTTTTCACAATGTGATAATGATGATGTCAGTGAGGGCGATAATCATGATGCTATGAAGTTCAGTCTAGGATTGAGACTGCGTTACAGGGCTGAACCCTACCCTTACTATCATAATATATCTTGGTGTCAACCAGGCCCGAGAGATACAGAGACCTGCAGTGCTGGTCAGAAGATTTTAGCAACGCCCTCAATGGCGCATCCATGAAGTGGCTGAGACTTGACTGTGTGGTCCCAGTCTTCCCAATGAGCCCATAGCACGCCCAACTCTGGGTAGGAGCCAGTTAGAGCCGAAAAAAACCCAACAACGACATATTTTCAAAGGGACTAATGGGGATTCGAACCCACAACCTTCCAGTCGGTAGTCTGTTGCTCTAACCACTACACGACGACAACAGGTCTTCTTTGACATCCTAGAAGTCATGACCAGGGCAGACACTGTCCCCCAAGAACTCTTAATGGTCACCAGGACGAGTCACCAATTCGGCGTAAGTTGGCTGTGGTATGACCTGTCGCACTATGTTTCATGGCTTGAAAAGGGATAGGCACCATCAGACCATGTTAGCCCGACTCACACGATGTGATCAGCACAGCAATAGAAGAAGAAAAAATCGCAGAGCTGATCATAGAAGCTTTGCCACAACCTAAGCACTATCCCACGATCGTAAGAGGTGAAGAACATTTTTGCTGCGTTCATTGATACAACCAGCCTTATGGTCCTGGCCAGTGGTGAGATCTGACCAACAGATTGACTTCCAATGATGTCTGAAGACATGCCACAGCACAATAGACTGTCTCGTGTCCAAAAGTTTTCTATGGTCTTGAACAGGAGAGCATGTCCCGTACCATTCTCTGGAAGGATTTGGAAGTGACTATCAGAAGGTAGAAATTGCTGGCAAAACTCATGGAGTAAATCATGCGAAAGTACACTTCAGAGGCCATCAGAAAATCTTCAAGAATTGTGGAATACTGCAAATAAAATAGAACCACAATAGAAACGTAAAACTAATGGTGATAGTAGTAGTGGGAACTGTAGTAATGGTGGTGGTGGTAGTAGAAATAGTAGAGTAGTAGTAGTACTGGTAGCGGCAACAGCAGCAGCAGTAATACTAGTAGTAGTAATGACAATTGTAGTAATCGTAAAAGTAGTAAAAGTAGTAGTAGTAGCAGCAGTAGTAGTAGTAGCAGCAGCAGTAGTAGTAGTAGTAGCAGTAATAGTAGTTGTTGTTGGTGGTGGTGGTGTTGGTGTTGGTGGTGGTGGTATTGTTGTTGTTGTTGCATAGTAGAAGACGAAGACGACGACGAGAAGAAAAAATGATGATGATGATGATGATGATGATGATGATGAAGATGATGAAGACGAAGAAGAAGGAGGAGGAGGAGGAGGAGGAGGAGAAGAAGAAGAAGAAGAAGAAGAAGAAGAAGAAGAAGAAGAAGAAGAGAAGAAGAAGAAGAAGAAGATGATGATGATGATGATGAAGGCAGGAAGGAAGGAAGGAAGGAAAGAAGGAAGGAAGGACGGTAGGAAGGAAGGAAGGAAGGAAGGAAGAAGAAGAAGACGAAGAAGAAGAAAAAGAAGAAGAAGACGAAGATGATGATGATAAAGAAGAAGAAGAAAAAGAAGAAGAAGAAAAAGAAGAGGAAGAAGAAGAAGAAAAAGAAGTAGAAGAAGAAGTAGTAGAAGAAGAAGAAAAAGAAGAAGAAGAAGAAGAAGAAGAAGAAGAAGAAGAAGAAGAAGAAGAAGAAAAAGAAGAAGATGATGATGATGATGATGATGATGGTGATGATAAAGGAAGGAATGAAGGAAGGAATGAAGGAAGGAAGGAAGGGAGGAAGAAGAAAAAGAAGAAGAAGAAGAAGAAGAAGAAGAAGAAGAAGAAGAAGAAGCTGGGTGTTTACTGTACCAAAGACAGAACCCCCAAACACAGTATTCGTGCTGCCCCCATTTTCTGCACTGCATTTGTATCCATGCTCTCTTTTCGGCTCTCAAACACATCTCTAGACCCAGTAAAACTGAGATCGTCGTGACAGCAGGTCATGGAGAGCCACACAATGTTTCTTGAATCATTTTGTTTTAAATGTTATGAACAAACAAATGAAACACACACACACACACACACACATACACACACACACACACACGCACGCACACACACACACACACACACACAAACACACACACACATGGCGAACAAATAAACATATTTTACAGATAGTTTCAACGACTTGTTCATCTTCATCACATCACATGTTCATGTTCATTACGCATACGATAAAGAAGTGATAGCTCATGTCGAAAAAGAAAAAAATCAAAGTTGCAACAATCTCAAATTTGCTCCTGTCTGTTTGAACGCGGTAAGTCACACGTGTTTTGAATGTCAAGTGGATTACTAGCTGTTTCAATAAGAAAATCAACCATAGTCATTTCAGCAATCTACACAATGTACATATTCACTAGTGACTTGTCATCTTTTAAATTTATCATTTGATGTATCACAATATCGTCCTTGAATTGTCAGGGACATGGAGACTTTCTAAAACGGTAGAATGTCTTTTATTTTTATCAAGAAAAAAAAATCATGTAATAGATTTCAAAAGTTACGCCTATTAATTTCTGTGTTTGTCTGTCTGTCTGTCTCTCTGTCTCTATCTATCTGTCTATCTATCTATCTATCTATCTATCTATCTATCTGTCTGTCTGCTTGCCTGTCTGTCTATCTATCTACCTGTATAATACAGAGAGAGAGAGAGAGAGAGAGACAGACAGACAGACAGAGACAGACAGAATGACAGACAGAGGGAGACAGAGAGGGAGAGACAGACAGAGAGACAGACACTCCGGCACACAGACAGAGACAGACAGAGAGAGAGAGACAGACAGAGACAGAGACAGAGAGACAGACAGACAGACAGACAGGCACACACAGAGAGAGAGAGAGAGAGAGAGAGAGAGAGAGAGAGAGAGAGGAAATTCATAAGTAGAGCTGATCTTAGCATTGCAAACTGAATCCGAAGCAAGTGTGACTGCCCGCGTTCAAGCAAACAGGAACCAGAAAAAAACAAACAGAATAAGAACGCTTATCTAATACAACAAGACAAGACAGGCGCATATATATATATACACCACCGTCTAATAACACTCATGGTGAAAAGACGTTAAAGCAAAGAACGAACGAACGAACGAACACACACACACACACACCTCTGGTTGATGTGAAATATTCCCAGGAAATGAAGAGCGGACAAAATGGCAAAATTGGGAGCAGAGCACAAACAGGACAACAATAACATCAGCCTGACCGAAATGAAAATCATAGACAAACTCTCTGTTCACAGCGCTCCGGTTACGAAGCATTTACCATCGCCACTAGCTGTCCTGGCGAGAGCAGACACAACAGACTGAACCACCATAAGAGCAAACGCTTCTGAACCATGCCATATCCTTGATGCCCCTGTAGAGAAGTTTATCAGACAGCAGAACACATTCTTCAAGACTGCAAGAGCTTGGCCTACCGGCCGCTGATGGAAGAGATTGGTCAACGCCCTTTAGCTTGCAGGAGAAGCCGTACGGGTCTGTAGGTGCGCAACCGAAAACGACCTATTTCACCCTCAAGACAACACTCCAAGTGTGACGGCAGGGGGAGAGAGAGAAAGAAAGAAAGAGAGAGAGAGAGAGAGACAGACAGACAGACAGAAACAGAGACAGAGACAGAGAGACAGAGAGAGAGAGAGTATCATTATGAATGTTCAGTAAAGTTAAAATCATTTTCTTATGACAAATTCAGTTGTTAAGACACATTTGGCATTTCTGAAATGACAGTGCATGAAGTGTATGTAATATATATATATATATATATATATATATATATATATATATGGTGGTGCGGTGGTAAGGGTGAAGGTGAAGACAGAAGGCACAAGAGCAGAAGAGTGCAGGTGGTAAGGCAGCCTGACAAAGAAGACCCAGGGAAGGCAGAGCTGGTGTTTCTCTCTTTATTCCGACCCAACCGTTCACAACCAGACCAGAGGAGAAAGGCATACATGGCAGTTCAGTCCAGTTTTGTAAGTTTTAAAGTCCTACCACTCTCAGAGTATACGAGGACTAGTGAAGAAAATTTTTCAATGAAGCCTTTAAAAGTTTTAGTGCATTGTGAGAAACCAATGTTTTTTTCGGTTCTCCTGATCCACCAAATGGATATAGGATGAATAAAATAAAATAGAATACATGCACTCACACACATTCGCTTATATTCTCCGCATGTGAACCGCATTGACGGCACCGCGAGCCCGCTGGCAAATCGACTCTTTTGGGTCCCTCAGGGGCCAGATTTGTGTTTCTTCGTGCAAGCTCAGCGGTGTTTATCTTGCGGTCTTCATAACGAATATCATCATATTATACATCAGAAAATTCTACACAGCACACAGATTGTTGTATTCTACATCATTTTGCACAATATTCACTTAGATCAAAACTATGAGTGATTTAAGTCAATGTTTATACTTTGCTGACAGGGATTTTAGCCGTATTTTTGCATATTTAATCAATCAATATTAATCCATGAAAAACATCAAAGAAATGAGTAAATAGACCATAACCAAGAAGTTTATGTCGACATACTTTGATAGGTAAATCAACCTCTCAGTGCATAAATTGATCAGTGAACAGGCAATAGAAAACACAAAATGATCCTAATTTGGACACGCGCAGTTCGACCACAATATGGAATGCCAGATTCTCTTCTAATACCTTACTGCTTAGCAATATTTTATTGCAGTATCGGTTCTTTTTATAAAGGGAGCAAAAATGTAATTGAAATTATACATTCTAAGTCAGATTTTAGACATTAATTAAGAATTCGATTCTACATCCCGGCAAGATGGCAGTCATTTTGGCGGTTTGCCGCACATTGACATGACCTGAACTTTCTTTAATGCAAGCTTAATATCTAATGATTAAAGGTGTGATGTGGTTCAAATGAAAGATTAGAATATCAACATTCTAATCGTGATCTTAAAATTTCCACAATTAATTTCATTATTTTACAAATTTCAGGTTATCGTCATGGCAAACTGGTCGGATACTTGAATAGTACCAAACGATCGAACAACAAAATTATTGATTTCAGGAAAACAAGTGGAAATTTCATCTCGAGGACATTTCCCATAAGAAATATATACTTTTCTGCTAAACTAGAATGCACAAGTTACTCATTTCCTAGCTCTCAAGGGTTTAAATAATAGAATTTCCTAATATTTTTTAGAATCGCTGAACCATGGGAGGTAACTGTACTCAAGGTCGTTTTGAGAAGAACAGGCATCTGCTACACGCCATTGGGTGTGCATGGCTACATCTCCCCCCTCCTCTTTCACAACCAGCGTCCTCGCTGGAAAAACATACATGGCTAGACTGACCAATCTTCCACTGTCACAACAAGCGTCCTTGCAGGTAAAACACACATGACTAGATTACACAAGGTTACACAAGGTGGAAAACATACATGACTACATTACACAAGACTACACAAGGTGGAAAACATACATGACTACATTACACAAGACTACACAAGGTGGAAAACATACATGACTACATTACACAAGGTTACACAAGGTGGAAAACATACATGACTACATTACACAAGACTGCACAAGGTGGAAAACATACATGACTAGATTACACAAGGTTACACAAGGTGGAAAACATACATGACTACATTACACAAGACTGCACAAGGTGGAAAACATACATGACTAGATTACACAAGGTTACACAAGGTGGAAAACATACATGACTACATTACACAAGACTGCACAAGGTGGAAAACATACATGACTACATTACACAAGGTTACACAAGGTGGAAAACATACATGACTACATTACACAAGACTGCACAAGGTGGAAAACATACATGACTACATTACACAAGGTTACACAAGGTGGAAAACATACATGACTACATTACACAAGACTACACAAGGTGGAAAACATACATGACTACATTACACAAGGTTACACAAGGTGGAAAACATACATGACTACATTACACAAGACTACACAAGGTGGAAAACATACATGACTACATTACACAAGGTTACACAAGGTGGAAAACATACATGACTACATTACACAAGACTGCACAAGGTGGAAAACATACATGACTAGATTACACAAGGTTACACAAGGTGGAAAACATACATGACTACATTACACAAGACTACACAAGGTGGAAAACATACATGACTACATTACACAAGACTACACAAGGTGGAAAACATACATGACTACATTACACAAGACTACACAAGGTGGAAAACATACATGACTACATTACACAAGACTACACAAGGTGGAAAACACACATGACTACATTACACAAGACTACACAAGGTGGAAAACATACATGACTACATTACACAAGACTACACAAGGTGGAAAACATACATGACTACATTACACAAGACTGCACAAGGTGGAAAACATGATTAGATTACACAAGGCTACACAAGGTGGCTCTTCAATGGGCCAGGCATAACAATACACATAAACATGATCAATACAAAAAGTGCCTAGAGCTGCATTCTCAACCCTAAACTAACAACGCTGCCTTCTCCAAAACGCAACTCACGAACGTTATAAAGGGAAACAACTCTACGTCCCAAAAGAATCAAAACAAACGAAAATTTGTCTTTTAAGCGAATTTTCAGAAAAAACAATGTGTTGAAATACGATAAATCAAACCACCAATTTAAGTTATCTAGATCAAACTCTCTGGTTACACAACACTCCCCGTCTGTTGTGTGAACAACACAATTATAGTATCAATCAATTTCGTCCTTACTTAAGTACTGTAGCGAAAGACTGTCGTCCCGTCCCGGAAGTGGCATTGCCACCAGCTAGCCCGACACCACAGACCCAACAAGTACGGCCCCATGGTCCATCATGGCTCGGAGAGAACTTCACCCTTTACCAA
>JAPXFY010006041.1:0-5000 GCA_030674185.1 Monoplex corrugatus
ATTGTATTTAAGAATATATTTATGTATAATCTGTATTTATCATTAGTATCATTATTAGATACACTGAAATCATAATGCACTGTATGCATACATTGTTCCAATATATATAAGAATCTGAATCTACAATATGTTTATATCTGTATTTATCATTATTATTATTACTAAATTCCCTGAAATCAGAATGCACTGTGTGTATATGTTATTGTTCGTTCGTTATTTCTTTTAACGTCTATTCACATAATGTGCTTGTTGATGGTTCGATGTCAGTGGAATCGCACACTCTGTTCAAAACTTAGTTTCATATTACTATTGTATTGTGTGCAAGGATCTGTATATATCATCTGTATAATTATAATCTTACCTCTCCGTCAGTTGTACTGTGAAATGACCAAAGTTCTGTTGTACAATATCTTTTGTAAGAGATTATATTCTTCTTTTTTTATCAGTACTTTTATTTTTTCGTGAAAGTTGTCCGGGCATTTGTTACAGAATCAATGATAATAGTTGTAATCGTGATGATTCTCGCATCTTTTGACATTTTGCTCTCTCTGTCTGTCTCTGTCCACCTGTCTGTCTGTCTGTCTGTCTGAAATTCTCTTTCTCCTGTTTCTTTCTCTGTCTCTGTCTCTTTCTCTCTCTGTGTCTCTTTCTTTCTCTCTCTCTCTGTCTCTGTGTGTCTCTCTCTGTGTGTCTCTTTCTCTCTCTGTGTCTGTCTGTCTGTCTTTCTCTCTCTGTCTGTCTCTGTCCACCTGTCTGTCTGTCTGAAATTCTCTCTTTCTCCTGTTTCTCTCTCTGTCTGTTTCTCTCTTTCTCTCTCTCTCTGTCTCTCTGTCTCTTTCTCTTTCTCTGTGTCTCTTTCTCTCTCTCTCTGTCTCTTTCTCTCTCTCTCTCTCTCTCTCTCTCTCTCTCTCTCTCTCTCTCTCTCTCTCAATACCATGACTATTTCAGTGTTGAAATATTATATGCTGTGATAGTGTACCTGTATTCATATATATTATGTATGAGGATTATTTTATACTTGTATTTGTAGTAGGCTTGTCATATTGGCAGATGTGATGCGTCTAGTGTGTCGGCTTCGGCCTGCACCGCTGGCTAGCATTGCTGTGCGAAAAGAAGAGCAATGCGTAAGTCTCTTCCTGTCAGTACATAGCCTCTCCATTAGCAAGCCCAACGCTGTGCCTCCTCGTGGTGACAGGCGGTAACTGAGCACCTCACGGACTCAGGCTGAATCTCGTAGGACTCGGAGGAGGTATGGCCCCCAGACGTGAGGCATGCAGGCCCTGGTGCCACGAACCAGATCCCCAAGCTATGGGTAAATAGCTCCACTGCCTTGTGCACGGCGCACAAATCCGAGATTCTTTAGTTGGCCCCACAAACATCTAAGATCGTTCTGCCCTGCTGGTTATCAATAGCGTGCAATTTTCCCCTTCAGTTGGCGCACTTTTTGGTTCTGTCCTGCTGTTATCAATAGCGTGCACCTTTCCCCTTCCCTTCCTCTCTCCACACCCATTTCAGCACAGGCGCGCATGGAAGTACTCGTTTAGACCTACAGATTGACCTAGGTTCCAGTACTTGGTGCTGATCTCAATCATTTTCTACATTCAGTCCCTCTAAAAATCTTGAAAGAACGCAGCAGTCACACACACACACACACACACACACACACACACACACACACACACACACACACACACACACACACATATACACACACACACACAATATATACACACACACACACACACACACACACACACACACAATGCATGCAATAGTGGGAGGGGAGAGAGAGAGAGAGAGAGAGAGAGAGAGAGAGAGAGAGAGAGAGAGAGAGAGAGAGAGAGAGATACGCGTTCCTTGCGCGAATACACACACACACACACACACACACACACACACACACACACACACACACACACACACACACAGACACGCACACACACAGACACGCACACACACACACACGCACACACACATACACACACACACACATAGACACGCACACACACATACACGCACACACACAGACACACACACACACACACACGCACACACACACACATACACACATGCACACACACACAGACACGTACACACATACACACGCACACACACATACACACACACACATACACACATACACACACACACGCGCGCGCGCGCGCACACGCACACACACACACACACAAGTGCAGCGCGCCCAGGCACATGGCCTAGTTCACCCACAGCCGGTGGCGTGCTTCGGCCGGGCAACAGCTAACACCCGATTTTAGCCAAATTCAAGCCTCCAGAAAAGAGTGAAAACAGAGAACGAACTGCGATTTTTAGAAATTTGAGAAAGTTAAAGCACTGAAGATCACGAATCTGACCATGCCAAAATGGACAAAAACGTGTGAAGATTGTAACTTGCACTATACTTACGCCACTACTACGAAAATAATCTCACTTTATACTGAACAAACAACAACCACCTGGAGATATGAGTCAATCATCACATTAGTAATTTCTACTAAAACTCAAAGACAAGGTGATGCATCAAAGGAATGATCACTTCTTCAGAACAATGAGTATTCACAGCACTGAATGCATCCAGGTAAAGTGATGAAAAAGTACTTGATCATTACACAAATTCACAAAACATACAGAAAACCGCACTCAGATTCCTTCTTTGTCAGTATTGCTGTAGCACAAGACGCGCTTCAGAGATGGATTTTGGTCAAACCTGCTTGGCTAAAAATACCACTTCCAAGCAATGCTGGCTGACAGAAAGGTACCAACTAAAGGGTGTCAGAATGGCTGGGAAAATGCAGCCGTGTGTGGACATCTCGGGAGAGAGTAAGGCTAAGGGAGTCAACCCTAAAATAAAAAACCGATGGAAGGCAAGTGGAAACCACCATCGTACTTTTCCCCAGGAAATCCATGGACAGAGGAAGAATAAAGAAGAAAGTTAACGACGTCAATAGGTGCTACTGTGGAGCACCTTCGTCAGGTAGGGACTGTCATGCGGCGAAGGTGACACCAGACCGTCAGCCAGCTACTGCGACCAAAACCAAGATTAAATTCAACACCAATGTGGCAACATGGAACATCAGAACAATGTTGCAGAAAGGTAAATTAGACAACATCAAAATGGAGATGGAAAGGCTTAACATCAGTATTTTAGGACTAGGGGAAATGATATGGAAGGGGGCAGGCATGATAACATCAGGAGAATATACAGTGATATACCCTGGTGGTAATTCACATGAAAGAGGAGTAGGCATCATAATGGACAAAGACAAATCAAAAGCAGTTAAAGGATACTGGGCAGTGTCCGACAGAGTTTTACTGGTCAAATTCAGAGGGAAACCTTTTGATATCAACATCATACAGGTGTATGCACCAACATCCGCAAGTACTCAGGAAGACATCGACAACTTCTACGAAGTTTTAGAGATGGCCAAGGTCCAATGTAAATCACAGGAAGTTACAGTCATAATGGGGATTTTAATGCTAAAGTGGGACAGGATAGGGTGGAGGATATAGTTGGACCTCATGGCCTTGGTACACAAAACGAAAGAGGGGGAAAGCTTGTAGAATGGGCACAGATGAATGAGTTCATAGTAGGAAACACCTGGTTTGAGCAGCCTAACAGAAGAAAATGGACTTGGATGAGTCCAGGAGATAATACCAAAAATCAAATTGACTACATCCTGATCAACAAAAGATTTAGAAATTCTTTACTGTCAGCAAAAACACTACCAGGCACAGACTGCAACAGTGACCACAATCCGGTAGTGGGAAGGTTTAAGCTGAAATTGAGGAAAAGGAAACAGACCAAAAGCAACATCAAACTAAACCTTGGACTCTTGAAGACAGATGAAATGATACGTCAAAAATTTAATGTACATGTTCAAAACAAATTCAGTGCTCTGGAAGACGTTGGTGAAAGTGAGTAACAATGGACAAAGTTGAGAAGTTCTATAAATGAATCTTGTGAGGAAATCCCTAAGGCAAATAGAAAAGCAAAAAAGAGCTGGATGACTAATGAAATTTTGGGCCTGATGGAGAAAAGGAGGAAGGCAAAGAGAAACGAGGAGATATACAGGAAGATAAACAAAGAAATCAGGTATAGGTGCAATGAAGCTAAGGAAGCTTGGCTGAACACAAAATGCAAAGAGATAGAAGAACGACACAAAATGGATCCTCAGGGTATGTACAGACGAATTGAAGAAATCGTTCACAGGAAAAATACATGCACATCAACTGGTTGCTTAAAATCGAAAGATGGCACGCTTATCATGGAAAAAGACAAGGTATTAGACAGATGGGGAGAGTACATTAAAGACGTTTTTGAGGATGACAGAAACGAAGAACACATTATAAAAAAGAACTTTGAAGGACCACCCATGAAGATGAAGTCAGAGCAGCACCGAAAAAGATGAAACCAGGAAAAGCCCCAGGACCAGACAACATTACTACAGAGATGATTGAAGCCCTGGAGGAATTTGGCATAGAAAAAATAACAGTCCTCCTAAATGAAATTTATGACACAGGAAAAATCCCCAAAGATATGTCAAAATCAATTTTCATTGCACTTCCAAAGAAGACAGGGGCTATAGAATGCGAACTCCATCGCACAATCAGTTTGATGAGTCATGTAACAAAAATCCTGTAAGAATAATCATGATGAGGACAAGGAATAGAATCAAAAGAGAAATAGCAGAAGAACAGTGTGGATTTGCGGAAGGGAAAGGAACTAATAATGCCATATACATCCTAAGAACTATTATAGAGAGGTCAGTTGAGATGAATAAGGATTTGTATTTATGCTTTGTTGACTATACCAAGGCTTTCGATCGGGTACGACATGAAGAATTGATCAACCAACTGGAGAGACTCAATGTCGATGGAAAAGACTACGAATAATCAGGAATATGTACTGGGCACAAACAGCTGCAATGAGAATAGAAAACAATATAAGCTCTTTTCAAAACATCAAAAGAGGAGTCAGACAGGGT
>JAPXFY010006041.1:12500-13566 GCA_030674185.1 Monoplex corrugatus
TAATCTTCCTTATGAGTGATCTACTTGTGTCTGCCTCCATCAAGACTGTCTCATTTGTTTTCTTTGCTGTCCATGGAACTCTCAACATTCTTCTGAGAAACCACATCTCGGCTGCCTCAATCTTGTTCTGGCTTTGCTTGTTGACTGTCACTGCCTCACATCCGTACAACAGTATTGGTTCTATATAACATTCAAGGATCTCTTTCTGATGTTAATTGATAGGCATTTGTTGGTAAGAATGCTTGTCATCTTCTTGAATGCTGTTTTGGCTTGGCGATTGTGCCAGCTATTTCCGATGTGCATCTGCCGTCTGATGAAATGACCGTTCCCAGGTATTTGAACTTATTAACCTGTGTCAAGGTTGTGCCATTTGCTGTTATTTTGCATGAGGGGATTTCATGTTTTTTACTGATCACCATGACTTCAGTCTTCCTGCTGTTTAGTTCCAACCTCTTACCTTTGCTTTCTATTTCTAGTACGGTATATTCACAAGTTTTGTAGGTCCCTTTCATTTTCTGCAATGAGCACGGTGACATCTGCGTAACCGAATGTTGTTTATCATTTTCCCTCCAACCTTTAATCTTTTAACTGCGCACTGATATTCTACATGCGTACACACACGAAGAAGATTTTTGGCACTGACAGGTCTGCACATGTGATGTTGACCGGTAGATGGGAAAAAATCTCCACCCCTTGTCTACCGGGTGGAGGTATATAGACAGATAGAACCCAGGACCTTATGATTGGAAGCGTTTACCCGCTTGCCTGCAGCGCCAGTCTCATCATCATCAAGTGCCCTGCCACATGGCGTTGGCGATCATAGTCCTCCATACGAGTCTTCCCTTGTCGTTGCAAGCACATCTTCCACCCCTCTGTCTTCAGCCATCCTGCAAGTCCGTCCAGTACTTTCTCCCTGGGTCTACCTGGTGTTCTCTTTCTCTCCAGTCTATTAATTTATTTGTTCAGTAAGTAATCATTCGTTCATTTATTTTCCCACAGTGGGCTGACGACTGTTGCTGTGCTGAAGTGGGCTGCATGATGCCCAACGGTACGACTGTACCCGTGG
>JAPXFY010006042.1:0-5000 GCA_030674185.1 Monoplex corrugatus
TTTGTCACTGTGGTGCCCTTGCAAACCTGGTGAGTTTGGGTATTTATAAGTTGTACGCTGTCTGTCTGTCTGTCTATCTCTGCCTGTCTGTCTGTTCCGTCTCTCTCCCTCTCTCTTTCTCTCTCTTTCTCTGTCTCTGTCTGTCTCTCTCTCTGTCTTCGTCTCTGTCTGTCTGTCTGTCCTCTCTCTCTGTCTGTCTCTCTTTCTTTCTCTCTTTCTCTGTCTCTGCCTCTTAGTCTTAGTCTCTGTCTGACTGTCTCTTCTCTCTCTCTCTTTGTCTGTCTCTGTCTCTGTATCTTTGTCTTTGTCTCTGTCTGTCTCTCCTCTCTCTCTCTCACTCTCACTCTCTCTCTCTCTCTCTCTCTCTTTGTCATTCTCTCTGTCTTTCTGTCTTTCTCTGTCTCTATCTCTGTCTTGAGCTTTGTCTCTGTTTCTCTCTCTCTGTGTCCTGTCTGTCTGTCTCCCTGTTTCTCCCTATTTTATTTTATCTTCCTAATCTCAACGATTTTTTCCAAACTTCAGCCACACAGGTGACACCAAGTTTGTGTCTTTTTGAATAATGATGATGATGAGGAGGAGGAGGAGGAATATCAGTGATGATAATGATGATAATGATGATGATGATGATGATAAAATAATAATAATAATGATAGTAATAATAGTAATAGTAATAGTAATAATGATAATAATAATAACAATAACAATAATGATGATGATGATGATGATGATGATGATGATGATGATGATGATGATGATGATGATGATCATGATAACAATACCATTTGTTTAGCGTAAACAGTCGGGGTCAGAGAATGCTCGTCGAACTTACATAAAGAAAACAATCCTGTGGGTGCAGGGTGGGTGGATGCCATGTCAATACATTAATGCAATATAAACACAGTCGGAAACACACAGCAATAAATCGATGCAGCATAAACATAGTTCATAAAAAATAACAACAGATCATAATATTAAAAAAAAAAGAAGAAAATAGATGGCTATGATACTAGTAATAAAATGTAAGGAAGAAAAAAATAATGTATAATAGAGTTTTTCAGAAAAGTACCCATACAAGAAAACAGACACACGCACTCACACTCTCTTTCTCTTTCTCTTTCTCTTTCTCTGTCTCTCTCTCTCTCTGTCTCTCTCTGTCTCTGTCTCTCTCTCTGTCTCTGTCTCTCTCTCTGTCTGTCTCTCTGGCTCTCCTCTGTCTGTCTGTCTGTCTCTCTGTCTGTCTCTCTCTCTCTGTCTGTCTGTCTCTCTCTCTCTCTGTCTGTCTGTCTGTCTGTCTCTCTCTCTGTCTGTCTCTCTGGCTCTCTCTCTGTCTGTCTGTCTGTCTCTCTGTCTGTCTCTCTCTCTCTGTCTGTCTGTCTCTCTCTCTCTGTCTGTCTGTCTGTCTCTCTCTCTCTGTCTCTCTCTCTTTCTTTCTCTCTCTCTCTCTCACTCTATTTCTCTCTCTCTCTCTGTCTGTCTGTCTGTCTGTCTCTCTCTCTCTCGTCTAGACATGCACACACACGCACACTCACACACGTTCGCACGCACGCACACACGCACGCACACACGCACGCACGCACGCACGCATAAACAAACTCTCACACACACACGCACACAACTGCATATATACACTAAACAGAGGAGTGAGTGGGTGGGCAGTGAATAAACAGCAATACAGCGACAACATTAATTTATCCCTTTGACCCATGCACCCTGTCCACCAGCATCCTGCATTGTCAACCATGCTAGCAAAGCAAAACCTTAACCCTTTGATTCCCTCACCCTATCCACCAGCTTCCTGTGAGGGAATTAAAGGATTAAGGTTTTGCAGTTGGTGGACAGGGTGTAGGAGTCAAAGGGTTAATATCACTGCTTCTAACATGAAAAATATGCATGAAAGAAAACTATGCAGAGTTAATGGTTTGTTTGTTTGTTTACTTATTTGTTGTCGTTATTGTTTGTGTTGTTGACGTTGTTGTTGTTGTTGTTGCTGGAGCAGTTGTTGTTGTTTCTGATGTTGTTGTTGATGATGTTGTTGTTGTTGATGTTGTTGTTGATGCTGTTATTGTTGTTGTTGATGATGATGATGTTATTGTTGTCGATGTTGTTGTTGTTGTTGATATTTTGTTGTTGTTAATGTTGTTATTGTTGATGATGTTGATATTATTATTGGTGGTGGTGGTGGTGGTGCTGGTGCTGGTGATATGGATGTCAATGTTGTTCCTGTTATTGTTGTTACTTTTGAGGATAAACGTAGTACTCAGTATCCTGTTTCTTCTATGTTCAAATTGCATAAATCCGTTCATTGTTTTTATCTATTTCCGGCCGACGTCATAGTAATGACAAGTTTCACCAGTGACTCCATATGTCTAGAGCTCTGTGCTGTTACTCAAAGAGTTGTGAGTTCAATTCTTAGGCAGTTCTGAGTTGTACTTGGCTTGTCTGGCTCTAAGAACTAGAAATGGAAAAAACATGAAAATAGGGCTAGAACGGCTATTTAATATAACAGAACAAAACAGGCACAATGTTTCTAACCAACAAATGCCAATCAATTAACATCAGGAAGAGAGTTTTTCAATGTTACATAGGACCCGTATTGTTGTACGGATGCAAAGCGTGGACAGTTAACAAGCAGTCACAACAAGGTTGAGGCAGCTAAAATGTGGTTTTTAAGACGAATGTTAGGAGTTCCATGGACAGCAAAGAAAGCAAACAAGGTAATCTTGAAAGAGGCAGACACAAAAAAGAACATTAATGAGGAGATTAGGTAAAGACAGCCAACATTTACAGGACATTTTATGAGGTTAGAGACGTTTAAGCGACTCGTCACAACATGAAAACTGGAGGTAAAAAGAACACCAGATAAACCCAGGGAGTAAATATTGGACGGATTTGCAGAGTGGATGAAGACAGAAAGGGTGGGAGATGTACTTGCATCGACAAAGGATCGATTTGTATGGAAGGCCATGATCGCCGACGCCATGCAGCATTGCACTTGATGATGATGGTGATGAGGAGGCCTTTGTCAAGCTTATGCAAAAAAACAAAACCAAAGAATAAATGCACAATTCACAATGCTTAGCACTCTGGGTCTGTTGACTGAGCTTTGGGGACTAAGATGTGATAATCATCACGAGACCAGACAAAGCCAGCTGCACCATCATGGACTGTTTGCTGCCCATCTTATAAAGCTCCCATCATTCTGCTGCTGTCAGCTTAGTGTTTTAACAGATTGTTCCGGTGGTGTCAGCTTAATGTTTTAACCCTTTGACGCCCATACTCTATGCACCAACTACAAAAACTTAACCCTTTGACTCCCTCATCCTGCAAGAAACTGGTGGATTGGGTGAGGGAGTCAAAGGGTTCCATTTTTTGCTTTGGTAGCATGGTTGACCATTCAAGAAGATGACAAGCATTCTTATCAACAAATGCCTATCAATTAACATCAGAAAGAGAGTCCTTGAATGTTATATAGAACCAATACTGTTGTACGGATGCGAGGCGTGGACAGTCAGCAAGCAAAGCCACAGCAAGATTGAGGCAGCCGAGATGTGGTTTCTCAGAAGAATGTTGAGAGTTCCATGGACAGCAAAGAAAACAAACGAGACAGTCTTGATGGAGGCAGACACAAGTAGATCACTCATAAGGAAGATTAGGAAAAGACAGGCAACATTTATAGGCCATTTTATGAGGAAAGGGGATTTGGAGCACCTGGTCACAACGGTAAAGCTGGAGGGAAAGAGAGCGCCAGGTAGACTCAGGGAGAAAATGCTGGACGGACTTGCAGAATGGCTGGGGATGAGGAGGGTGGGAGAGATGCTAGGGGCAACGAGAGATAGAAATGGTTGGAAGTCCATGGTCGCCAACGCCATGCAGCAGGGCACCTGATGATGATGATGATGATGATGAGCATGGTTGACAATGCTGTAAGCTGGTGGATAGAATGCGGGACTCAAAGGGTTATGTGTTTGCTTTGCAAGCATGGTTGACAAGCAGGATGCTGGTGGACAGGATGCGGGGGTCAAAGAGTTAACAGTCTCTGTCCCCATCTCCCAGCCTTCTGCTCACATTTGCATTTCCTTTCTGTCTTTCTTCCATTCTTTCTTTGTTAATCATTCAGTCAGTCAGTCAGTCGGTCAGTCAGTCAAACAATGAGTCTGTCATTTAGTTAATTATTTAGTTATTCAGTCAGTCAGCCAGTCATCAATCAGTCAGGCAGCCATACGTTCATTTATTCATTTAATTTTGTTATTTTTTGGCCTTTCATTTTTCTTCTCGTTGTTGTTTTGTTCTTCCTTCTTGTCCTTCTTTCCTTCTTTCTTTCTTTCTTTCTTTCTTTCTGTCTGTCTGTCTGTCTGTCTGTCTGTCTTTGTTTGCTTCTGTCTTTCCTTCCTTCCTTCCTTCCTTCCTTTTGTCTTTCCTCCTTTCTTTTTCTCTGTCTCTTTCCTTTCTTTGTTTTTCTGTTCTTCTTTCTTTGTTTTTCTGTCATTCTTTATTTGTTTTTTTCGGTCATTTCTCTTTTTGTCTTTCTCTTTCTGAAGTGTGTCTTCGCACTCCATTTCGTCTAATTCTTTTCCTTCACCTTCTCCTCCTCCTTCTTCTTCTTCGTCTTCTTCTCCTTCTTCTTCTTTGTCTTCTTTTCCTTCTTCTTCTTCTTCTTCTTCGTCTTCGTCTTCTTCTCCTTCTTCTTCTTCTCCTCCTTCTTCTTCTTCCTCTTCTTGTTGTTGTTGTTGTTATTCTTCTTCTTCTTCTGTTCTTCTTCTTCTTCTTCTTTTTCTTCTTCGTCTTCTTCTTCTTCTTCATCTTCTTCTTCTTCCATTTCTCCTTCGTCTTCTTCTCGTCCCCTTCTTCTTCTCCTCCTCCTTCTCCTTCTTCTTCTCTTCCCCTTCTTCTTCTTCTCCTCCTCCTTCTTCTTCATTTAACTTATTGTTCTTCTTGTTCTTGTTGCTCTTGTTGTTGTTGTTGTTGTTGTTCTTCTTCTTCTTCTTTGTGATCATCCCGGC
>JAPXFY010000604.1:7500-10000 GCA_030674185.1 Monoplex corrugatus
GTCTTTCTCTTTTTCTCTTTCTCTTCTCTCTGTATCTCTCTCTCTTTCTCTCTTCTTTTTCACTTTTCTCTGTCTCTCTTCTTTTTCACTTTTCTCTGTCTCTCTTCTTTTTCACTTTTCTCTGTCTCTCTTGTCTTTCTCTTTTCTCTTTCTCTTCTCTCTGTATCTCTCTCTCTTTCTCTCTTCTTTTTCACTTTTCTCTGTCTCTCTTGTCTTTCTCTTTTCTCTGTCTCTCTTGTCTTTCTCTTTTCTCTTTCTCTTCTCTCTGTATCTCTCTCTCTCTCTCTCTTCTTTTTCACTTTTCTCTGTCTCTCTTCTTTTTCACTTTTCTCTGTCTCTCTTGTCTTTCTCTTTTCTCTTTCTCTTCTCTCTGTATCTCTCTCTCTCTTCTTTTTCACTTTTCTCTGTCTCTCTTATTTTTCATTTTTCTCTGTCTCTCTTATTTTTCATTTTTCTCTGTCTCTCTTATTTTTCACTTTTCCCTGTCTCTCTTATTTTTCATTTTTCTCTGTCTCTCTTATTTTTCACTTTTCTCTGTCTCTTATTTTTCACTTTTCTCTGTCTCTCTTCTTTTTCACTTTTCTCTGTCTCTCTTCTTTTTCACTTTTCTCTGTCTCTCTTATTTTCGCTTTTCTCCTTTTCTTTTCTCTTCCTCTCTTCTCTGTCACTTTTCTCTGTCTTTCTCATCTTTCTCTTTTCTATTCTCTCTTCTCTTTCCTCTTTTCTCTGTCTTTCTTATCTTTCTCTTCTTCTCTTTCTCCCTTCTCTTCTCTTCCGCTCTTCTCTTCCTCTCTTGTCTTTCTCTCTTTTCCTCCTTCTCTTCTTTTACTCTTTTTCCTCCTCTTCTCTTTATCCGCTACAGTCCTCTCTTCTCTCCCTCTTTCTCTCATCTCTTCCTCTTTTTTCTTCCTCTTTTCTCTTCACTTTTCTCTTCCTCTCTTCTCCTCCCATCTTCTTTTTCTGTCTTCTAGTCTGTGATGAACTACCTACTGCAATGTCTGACAGAGAAGGATGGAAGAAACGTGTCATGGATAGCCGAGCAAGCTCGACATGATGATGATGATGATGAGTCTTCTCTATTTTTACTCTTTTCTCTTCCTCTCTTCTCTTCCTTTCGTCATTTCATCTTTTTCTTCGTCTTTTCTCTTCCTCGGTTCTCTCCCTCCCTTCTCTTAAACTCTTCCATTCTTCTCTTTTCTTCCTTTCTTGTCTATCCTCCTTTGTTCACCTTGCCCTCTGTTCTCTTCCCCCCTTCTCTTAAACTCTTCCATTCTTCTCTTTTCTCCCTTTCTTGTCTATCCTCCTCCGTTCACCTTGCCCTCTGTTCTCTTCCCCCCTTTTTATTTCTTTTTCCCCCTTTTTTTTTTCTTTTTCCTCTTTTTTTTTTTTCTTTTTCCCCTTTTTTTCTTTTCCTCCTTTTTTTTTCTTTTTCCCCTTTTTTTTCTTTTCCCCCTTTTTTTTTTCTTTTTCCCCTTTTTTTTTCTTTTTCCCCTTTTTTTTCTTTTCCCCCCTTTTTTTTCTTTTTCCCCTTTTTTTTTCTTTTTCCCCTTTTTTTTTCTTTTCCTCCTTTTTTTTTTTCTTTTTCCCCTTTTTTTTCTTTTCCCCCCTTTTTTTTTCTTTTTCCCCTTTTTTTTTCTTTTCTCCCCTTTTTTTTTTCTTTTTCCCTTTTTTTTTCTTTTTCCCCTTTTTTTTTCTTTTTCCCCTTTTTTTTCTTTTCCCCCCTTTTTTTTTCTTTTTCCCCTTTTTTTTCTTTTCCCCCTTTTTTTTTTCTTTTTCCCCTTTTTTTTCTTTTCCTCCTTTTTTTTTTCTTTTTTCCCCTTTTTTTTCTTTTCCCCCTTTTTTTTTTCTTTTTCCCCTTTTTTTTCTTTTCCCCCTTTTTTTTTTCTTTTTCCCCTTTTTTTCTTTTCCCCCCTTTTTTTTTCTTTTTCCCCTTTTTTTCTTTTCCCCCTTTTTTTTTTCTTTTTCCCCTTTTTTTTCTTTTCCCCCTTTTTTTTCTTTTCCCCCTTTTTTTTTATCTTTTTCCCCTTTTTTTTTCTTTTTTCCCCTTTTTTTTCTTTCCCCCCCTTTTTTTTTCTTTTTCCCCTTTTTTTTAAAAATCTTTTTCCCCCTTTTTTTTTTTTTTCCCCTTTTTTTTTCTTCCCCCCCCCTTTTTTTTTCTTTTCCCCCTTTTTTTTCTTTTCCCCCCCTTTTTTTTCTTTTTCCTCCCTTTTTTTTTCTTTTTCCCCCCTTTTTTTTTTCTTTTTCCCCCCTTTTTTTCTTTTTCCCCTTTTTTTCAGGATCATCGCACCCAGGGAGGTTACCTTTGTGCTCATCTTTTCTTTTTTTTTCTTTTTTGTTCCATTTTCTACGCCACCTTAATGGCCACAGAAGCTGGCATAGTTTTTTTTTCAATGCGATGATGATGATGCCGATGATGATGATAATCATGATGCTATGGAGTTCCATCTAGGATTGAGACTGCCTGACAGGGCTGTACTCTACGCTTACTATCATAATATAT
>JAPXFY010000604.1:35000-40000 GCA_030674185.1 Monoplex corrugatus
CTTTTGTCTATGTGTATGCCGAAGGTGAATTCAGGTTGGGGTCTTTGGTGTCAGTGGTTCGTGAGGACTGTTGACAGACGACGACTGTGGTGTTAGTGGTCTGTTTACTGCAGGTCTCTCACTCCGTATAACTCGGCAGCTGAGCGGTTATTGTCGTTAGTAAGTGACTTCATAGACAGCAGTCCTTTATTATAAGTTGGATCAGATATTAAGAAACCAGAAAAACACGAAAATAGAATCAGAACACGTATTTAATACAACAAGACAGGACAGGCCCCAAATTTTCGGCCAACTGGCCTTTGTCGAGGTGAATGTAAGATCACAAACAAACACCAAAATACAAAATTTTAGGAGAAAAAGACTGAAACTTCCTTGCTGCTTCGTCCAGTGGGAGAATAGGACTAAATGAAATCGCGATGTGTTTGTGATTAATGCTGACAAAGGCCAGCTGGCTGAAAATTTGCGCCTGTCTTGTCTTGTTGTATTTCAATACGCGTTCCGATTCTATGTTCCCGTTTTTTTTCTGTTCCTGTTTGCTTGAACGCAGGCAGTCGCATTTGTTTTGGAAGGTGATATTAAGTTTGTAGTTTGTAGTTTTGAGTCTGTTCAGGATGGACTCATCGCATTCGGACAACTCCATATGCGCTTCACCCAAATCTGCCAACGATTATCTGGCAGACTCCCCGAGCCCGCGCAAAACCCTATGCCCTGGCAAGGTCTTGAACTGACGAGCAGAAAGGGGAAGAGGGGGAGGGGGAAGGTGGGGTGGGGAGAGACCTTTGAAACACTATAAGCTGACCACCACCACCAGAGTGATGGAAACATTCAGATGGGGCAGCAAACAGGCCGATGTTTAATGTTGCGGGCTGGGACTGAACTTAAGATATATCCTGAATCCATGGCTATATCAAAAGAACCAACTAGCCCCGAGATATGAGGGGGAAGGTTAAGGTGGAAGAGGGGAATCTAGCAGTACAGAATCTCCTTTGGTGGGTGGCACCATGGTGGCTTGGCATGGTTGGTTCCTGAGGGGTTCCTGGCACTGGCCCTTCCACTGAACGAAGCTGGCGTTAGTGGTGTGCTGTGGGGCTGGAATGAGCGATGTGGGATCAACGTGGTGCAAACATTTGAATGATAAATAAATAAATAAATAAATAAATAAAAATGTGAGCATGCCACTGACGTGGTGCAAAAGTTTGAACGATAAATAAATAAATGAATGAATAAATACGTAGATAAATAAATATATATATATACATATATACATATATAAAGATAAATAAATAAATAAGTAAAACTTAGTAAATAAAAAATGAATAAGTAAATGAATATAGAAAGAAAAGAAAGAAAGAAAAGAAAGAAAAAGAAAGAAAGAAAGAAAGAAAAGAAAGAAAAGAAAGAAAGAAAGAAAGAAAGAAAGAAAGAAAGAAAAAGAAAGAAAGAAAGAAAGAAAAAAAGAAGAAAGAGAAAAAAAAAACAGAAAACATTTTTTGTAAAGGTGTGTTACAATACAGGTGGTAACGCCTACAGAAAACCTAGAAGCTGAAGCCAGAATCATCCAGTCTGGACGCACTTTGTACTACGCTATGGTACCATCACCATGTAACGCAGTTCCCCCCGTGGGGATGCCATGGGGCTCTTTCAGTATAAATAGTATCCCCATCTTCTGGAAATTTTGTGTGTAGAAATTTCCTCTTTTCTGTCACTCTCTTTGTTTCTGAATGGTGTTCCTTTGCTTTCTGTTATTTCTTCCTATCATTTATCTGTCTTGTTGGTCCATTCACCTGTATGTGTTCGAAAAAGTCTGACATGTTTTCTCTTAGGATTAATGATTCGGTACATATATCAAGTGCATTTTTGGCTCGAAGGAAATGTGTTGTGCAGAAACCATTTTTGGTAACTGAGGCCTGTTTTTTTGTTTGGTGTCCTTAGTTGTGCTTAAATTTGTATTCATGCGTGTTTTTTACATCTCCTGAGCGATAAATTGGATGGAGTGGTCAATGCCAGAGGTATCTCTTTAAATTATGTACGCGAATGCATTGATATGTGAACGTAATTTTTTTTCTGTTGAAGTATTGTCTGTTTTGAAACAGTTAGAGCCCTTGCAGCGACAAAGGATAGATGCATATGGAGGGCCATGATTGCCAATGCCATGCAGCAGGGCACATGATGATGATGATGATGATGATGATGATGGTATAGCCCGGATATGGCTCTGCACAGCCGACTGGGCTTGAAACAGCGATAACAATAACAATAATAAAACAATAGCAATAACCCTTAACCCTTTTCCTACCAAGGAAATAGGTCACTGTAATAACTATTGACCAAGTAATGTTAGGAGATGACTTCAGAAACCCTCAAATTATGCCTGGTTTTTGTTGTTGTTGTTGTTGGGTTTTTTCCCCCCATTTTTGCCGCTTCAAACATCGTGTAAATGCAGAAAGAAAATGACAACAGTATACTCCCTTTGCCGGAAAAGGATTACGTCAGCAATGTGTTCATTTTCTATTTATATACTCGAAACTGAAACTACGGTTCAGGGCACGAAATCCTCGTGACGCGGTCAACGGATAGAGAAAGCTGAGTCACGAGGATCTCGTGACGCGGTACGGAATGTGATAAGAAGCCATTGTCACTGACCTGGCGTTGCACTCAATAAATCATTTACCCACGGCCTGTCACTCCCTGCAGCCAGAGACTTCCCCGCACTGGTTGGAACCGGTTCAGTGTGTGTGTGTGGGGGGGGGGGTGAGGTGGAGGGGGATGGAGAGGGCTGATCGTTACATGTTTTGACACGTGCAGAGATGACATAAATCATGCAAATGACTTGTTGGAGTGAAGCCAGAAATGGGTAGTTGCTGTTTTGTTTTTGGTTTTGGCTTTGGTTTTGGTTTTGTTTTTGGTTTTGGCTTTGGTTTTTGTTTTGTTTTGTTTTTTTTGTTTTTTTTTTCTTTTTTCTTTTTTTTGTTTGTTTTTGTTTTGTTGTTGTTGTTTTTTCTTGCACCCAGCTGGCCGTTAATTGTGTATTGTTGTTTCTCTAATGACTGGATTTTTGTTAGTGGTCTGTTTACTGCAGGTCTCTCACTCCGTATAACTCGGCAGCTGAGCGGTTATTGTCGTTAGTAAGTGACTTCATAGACAGCAGTCCTTTATTATAAGTTGGATCAGATATTAAGAAACCAGAAAAACACGAAAATAGAATCAGAACACGTATTTAATACAACAAGACAGGACAGGCCCCAAAATTTTCGGCCAACTGGCCTTTGTCGAAGTGAATGTAAGATCACAAACAAACACCAAATACAAAATTTTAGGAGAAAAAGACTGAAACTTCCTTGCTGCTTCGTCCAGTGGGAGAATAGGACTAAATGAAATCGCGATGTGTTTGTGATTAATGCTGACAAAGGCCAGCTGGCTGAAAATTTGCGCCTGTCTTGTCTTGTTGTATTTCAATACGCGTTCCGATTCTATGTTCCCGTTTTTTTCTGTTCCTGTTTGCTTGAACGCAGGCAGTCGCATTTGTTTTGGAAGGTGATATTAAGTTTGTAGTTTGTAGTTTTGAGTCTGTTCAGGATGGACTCATCGCATTCGGACAACTCCATATGCGCTTCACCCAAATCTGCCAACGATTATCTGGCAGACTCCCCGAGCCCGCGCAAAACCCTATGCCCTGGCAAGGACTTGAACTGACGAGCAGAAAGGGGAAGAGGGGGGAGGGGGAAGGTGGGGTGGGGAGAGACCTTTGAAACACTATAAGCTGACCACCACCACCAGAGTGATGGAAACATTCAGATGGGGCAGCAAACAGGCCGATGTTTAATGTTGCGGGCTGGGACTGAACTTAAGATATATCCTGAATCCATGGCTATATCAAAAGAACCAACTAGCCCCGAGATATGAGGGGAAGGTTAAGGTGGAAGAGGGGAATCTAGCAGTACAGAATCTACTTTGGTGGGTGGCACCATGGTGGCTTGGCATGTTGGCTCCTGAGGGGTTCCTGGCACTGGCCCTTCCACTGAACGAAGCTGGCGTTAGTGGTGTGCTGTGGGGCTGGAATGAGCGATGTGGGATCAACGTGGTGCAAACATTTGAACGATAAATAAATAAATAAATAAATAAATAAATAAATAAATAAAAATGTGAGCACGCCACTGACGTGGTGCAAAAGTTTGAACGATAAATAAATAAATGAATGAATAAATACGTAGATAAATAAATATATATATATACATATATACATATATAAAGATAAATAAATAAATAAGTAAAACTTAGTAAATAAATAAATGAATAAGTAAATGAATATAGAAAGAAAGAAAGAAAGAAAGAAAGAAAAAAAGAAAGAAAGAAAGAAAAGAGAAAAAAAAAACAACAACATTTTTTGTAAAGATGTGTTGCAATACGGGTGGTAACGCCTACAGAAAACCTAGAAGCTGAAGCCAGAATCATCCGGCCTGGACGCACTTTGTACTACGCTATGGTACCATCACCATGTAACGCAGTTCCCCCCGTGGGGATGCCGGGGGCTCTTTCAGTATAAATAGTATCCCCATCTTCTGGAAATTTTGTGTGTAGAAATTTCCTCTTTTCTGTCACTCTCTTTGTTTCTGAATGGTGTTCCTTTGCTTTCTGTTATTTCTTCCTATCATTATCTGTCTTGTTGGTCCATTCACCTGTATGTGTTCGAAAAAGTCTGACATGTTTTCTCTTAGGATTAATGATTCGGTACATATATCAAGTGCATTTTTGGCTCGAAGGAAATGTGTTGTGCAGAAACCATTTTTGGTAACTGAGGCCTGTTTTTTTGTTTGGTGTCCTTAGTTGTGCTTAAATTTGTATTCATGCGTGTTTTTTACATCTCCTGAGTGATAAATTGGATGGAGTGGTCAATGCCAGAGGTATCTCTTTAAATTATGTACGCGAATGCATTGATATGTGAACGTAATTTTTTTTCTGTTGAAGTATTGTCTGTTTTGAAACAGTTAGAGCCCTTGCAG
>JAPXFY010000604.1:45000-47500 GCA_030674185.1 Monoplex corrugatus
TGTTCCACTTCCCTCGTGAATTTGATGGCTGGGTGTTGGTTGTTCAGATGTTCTGTGAACTGTTCGACCAGTTGCTGGGGGAGGATAGTCATGGTGTCGTCTACGTAGCGCCCCCAGTATCGTGGTGGGGAGTGGAAAGAAGCCAATGCTTTCTCTTCAAAATCCTCCATGAACAGGTTGGCTACTATTGGGCTTACTGGGGAGCCCATGGCTGCTCCTTCTTTTTGTTGGTAGAATTCACCTTGGAAGGTGAAGTAGGTGGTGGTGAGGCAGCAGGACAAGAGTTCACATACGTCGTCCACTGTGAGAGATGTACGTTGGTGGAGGGTTTGGTCGTTTTGTAACCTTCGGCGTATGATCTCTATGCTTTCTTTCACTGGTACGCTGGTAAATAGGGCAGAGACATCATATGACACAAGGAGTTCATCATGAGCGAGGGTGTAGTTACTCAGTTTTTCCACTAGGTCAGCACTGTTGTGGATGTGATGATCTGTGTGTCCTACGAGAGGTGATAGGATGTCCGCCACAAATCTAGCCGTCTCATACATGATGGAACCTCTGGATGCGACTATGGGACGGAGGGGGACTTCTTTCTTGTGGACTTTGGGTAGACCATAGAACTTGGGGACGTCGGACACAGTTGGGTATAATTTCCTGTACTGTTCTAATGACAGGCGGTCCGTCTCTTTCAGGCGTTTCAGTGTGTCTTTCAGTTTGTTGGAAAACTTGGAAGTAGGATCTTTCTTGAGGCGTTCATATGTTGTAGTATCTTCCAGAAGTTTGCTTGCCTTCTCATAGTACATGGGTCTAGGTCTAATGTGGTGATTGACCGCTTGCGTCACAGAATATTGTGAGCCCTAGAATCACCAGTTACAACCTGTCTTTGACTGCTCGGACACGTCTTACAATGTCGGTCTATTTGTTTGTTTGTGAAATGGGGGCAGTATGTTTTTATTTTATTTTACACTGTTGACACCAGTCGGCATCTTCAAAGCGTTTATTTTCTTCTTAGGCTCATCGCACTTAGGCGTTTTGTGCTGAGGTCACTTGTCTTTTTTCTTTTCTTTTCTTTCTTTTTTTTTTTTTTTTTTTTTTGGGGGGGGGGGGAGGTCCTATGTTTTACGCCACCTTAATGGCTTCAGAATCTGGGTCAATTTTTGAGTGTGAGTAGACCCGTTAGTGCCTGAACTCCCTGCATTTGTATACGCACGCAGAACAACAAATGCGCACGTTAAAGATCCTGTTAAGTGTTCGGCGGCCTATGGACATACGAAAACATCCTGCTCGCACGCTCCCGAAAACGTAGTATGACTGTCTTACTGGCAAAACAAACAAACAAACAAAGAATAACGATCATACATTTATAGTGTGTTTGACTGTACATGAGAGTTGTAGCCCACGAGCAAAAACAAAAACCCAACAATGTTTCTCTCTCTCTCTTTTTTTTTTTTTTTTTTGCCACATCCTTTAACAAGGTTAACATGAAGTAACAAGAAACTCCAGAGGATGCTGAACGAGACCCAGAGCAACACTGCCTCACCAATGACCGGACAATCACCTCCTAGCTCCCGACACCATAATTATGGTAGCCGTCTCGCCGAGCTAAAGTGGGGGTGGGTGGGGGAGTATCCATGCGCTGCGTGGCCAGCTCGGACCCAGTCATGACTTACCTTGTTTACAAGCCGAATGGCAAGGTAGGGGGAGATGACAACCCCATGGGGACATAGCCACACAAAATACACCAACTAGATTCAGCCCAGCCAGGGACCAAGAGAGAATGGAGAAAAGCCCTTTTTTGCCTTTATTTCAGGGCCTTGTGAACAAAACAGAGTTCATCTGAACCAAGACGCATCAGAAGGTATGAGAAGTCTCAATGGAGATACGATGAAACAAGTTCAAGACTTTAAACACCTTGGCAGCTACACTGACTCCACAGAACAAGACGTCAACACCAGACTAGAAAATGCCTGGGGCGCACTAAATCAACTGGACAAAATCTGGAAATCCAATCTACCGGACAACCTGAAAAGGAACTTTTTCCGAGCAGCAGTAGAGTCCGTTTTTACATATGGCTCAATCTCTTGGACTCTAACAACGACATTGGAGAAGAAGATTGATGGAGCATACACACGAATGCTGCGTGCAGCCCTGAACAAATCCTGGAGAGAACATCCAACTAACAAAGAGTTATATGGTAAGATCCCACCAATCAGTAAATCAATACGTCAACAAAGACTGCGCTTCGCGGGACACTGCTGGCGTAGCAAAGAAGAACTGGTGGGGGATGTTCTGCTATGGAGACCCAGCCACAGCAAACAAAGACCAGGACGTCCAAAGAAGACCTCCATCGACCAACTGATCGATGATACGGGCTGTCAGTATGATGAACTACCTACTGCAATGTCTGACAGAGAAGGATGGAGGAAACGTGTCATAATAGCCGAGCAAGCTCGACATGATGATGATGATGATGATGATGATGATGATGATGATCTCTTTT
>JAPXFY010006043.1:0-13565 GCA_030674185.1 Monoplex corrugatus
GACCAGAACATATGCCTAGACTGAGCACTTTCTGAGAAAGACACAAGAGAAATACTTTCTCAGAAATGTCTGAAAAATATTTCCAATTTTACAGATGTCACAATCTCTTCTTGTTAACATTTCATCATCAAGCTGTATTCGATCTGGTGTTTCTTTGAGGTGTCATAGTCACCTTGAGAAATATAGCATCAAGATTTGCTGTCAAAATGTTTTTGTATAATAAAAGGACAGACTCTCAGAATGGCTTGGTTATTTTATTTGTTCTATTGGTATCAGTATTTGCATAGAGTTGTTTCCCCAGGTGATACTAAAAGTTCAATTCTTGGTCATCTATCAATTATGTTTATTTTCAGCTGTTAAAAAAATCTTAGTCATGATCAAAATACCATAGGGACACACACACAGAGAGAGAGAGAGAGAGAGAGAGAGAGAGAGAGAGAGAGAGAGAGAGAGACAGAGAGAAGAGAGAGACAGAGACAGAATGAGACATACAGAGAGAGAGAGAGAGAGAGAGAGACAGAGAAGACAGAAAAAGACAGGGAAACAGACAGACAGAGGGAGACAGACAGAGACAGAGATATAAAAAGAGACAGACAGACAGAGCAATAGAAAGACAGAGAGAGAGAGAGGAAAGAGAGAGAGAGAGAGAGTGAGTGAGACAGTGAGAGAGAGACAGCAAGAGAGAGAGATAGAGAGAGAGACAGAGACAGAAAGAGAGGGGAGAAAGAGAGAGAGGGAGAGTGAGAGTGTGGGAAAGAGAGACACAGAGAGAGACAAAGTCAGAGACAGAGAGAAGAAGAGACAGAGACAGAGATGGAGATAGGGAGAGATAAGAAGAAAGACGCACAGAGAGAGGAGAAAAAGATAGAGAAACACACACACACACACACACACACACACACACACACACACACACACACACACACACACACACACACACACATATATATATATATATATATATATATACAGAGAGAGACAGAGAGAGAGAGAGAGAGGGAAAGAGAGAGAGACAGAGAGACAGAGACAAAGAGAGACAGGGACAGAGAGACAGAGACAGACAGAGAAATAAGAGAGAGAGGGAGTGAGGGAGAAACAGAGACAGAGAGAGACAGAGAAAGAGAAAAGAGGGAGAGAGAGAGAAAGAGAGAGAAAGAGAGAGAGAGAGACAGACAGACAGAGACAGAGATACACACACACACGACACACACACACACACACACACACACACACACACACACACACACACACCACATACACACACACACACACACACACACACACACCACACCTTCACACGTATCAGAACATCCTCCTCCCATATCTTTGTTTTGATGATCCAATAAAAATGCCAAAATCAAACTGACAACGTGGCACGAAAGTACATGGCCTTTAAAAAGATGCAGTTAAATTCATCAATAGTGACAGAATCATGATGACCATCGTACTTATGATGGGGCAGCCAGGTGTATATATAGGGGCCTGGATAGCGGCCGTCTGCATCACCTGATTGTCTGCCTTGCATCAGCCATTCTGATCTGTCCTTGTCGTCTGCTGTCTGCTGAAGCTTCATCTTTGGTGAGTTACTCTGTTCTTTTTTCTTTCTTTTTTTCAGTCTGTTTCCTGTTTTTATTTCTGTCTTTCTTTCTCTTGTTTTTTCCTTTTTTTCCTGTTTTCTGCCTTCCTTCTTCTCTTTGTTTTCTTTCCGTCTTCCTTTTTATCTAACTAGCTAGGTAGCTAGCTAGTTATTATCTGTCCCACTATCTATCTATCTATCTGTCTATCTATCTATCTATCTATCTATCTCTCTATCCATCTGTATATCTATCTATCTTTCTATCTATCTATCCATCTATCTATCTATCTATCTATCTGTCTGTCTATCTATCTATCTATCTATCTAGCTATCTGTCTATCTGTCTGTTTATATATCTACCTTTCATTTTGTTTTTCTTTCTATCTCTGTCTGTCTGTCTGTCTGTCTGTATGTCTGTCTGTCTGTCTCTATCTATCTATCTATCCATCTATCTATCTATCTTTCTTTCTTTCTTTCTTTCTTTCATTCTATGTATTTAGCTGTCTGTTTAGCTACCTATTTGGCTGTCTACTTTCTTTCTTTTTTCTTTCATTCTTTCTTTTTTCTTTCTTTCTTTCCATTTTTCTTTCTTTCATTACTTCTTTCGTTGCTTCTTTCTTTCTACCTTTATGCTTTCATTTATTTATGAGCAATGTCCTGCTTGTTTTTACTTATATGTATCTATTATTCTTTTTCTTTCTTTCTTTTTTCTTTCTTTCTTTCTTTCCTTCGTTCTTTCTTTTTCTTTTTTCCTTTCTTTTTCTAAATCTTGAAAAATGAATTGATTTATCTGTTATGTTTTTTTCTTAGATGTGTTTGATTGTTGTAAATGCATTTTTGATATGGAAAGTAATACATATGAAATTTCGAATACAAAATTGAAAAGTTGCTGTTTACGGTGCTGTCAGTTATAATTCAGTTTTGATAAAACTTTGATAAATTGAAGATCAAACGTTAAGGACTAGAAATATGGAAAAATCTCAGTTCATCCAATGTTAACCTTATCCAGCTCTTTTTGGCCATCATTATTGCTGACTGACTGCGATTTTAGTCAGGTTTTTGTATGTTGGTTACTTATTATTATCATCATTATTATCATTACCACTGTCAATAATATGGATGTCATCAAGAAAGACCCAAGGGTGCTGGGTTGGACCCAGAACAATAATGCCTTACCACATGCCAGATAATCACCCACCTAATTCCCACGCCACATACCAAGCACAGACATTCCACTGAAAAAAGAGGGGCTGCCCAAGTGCTGCATGACCCATTCTTATTAATATGCATGAATTTCAAGAAAAAACAACAACTCTGCACCGTGGTTGAGTGACTAACGCCCTCAACCTGATTTTCTGTGTGCAGAACTTTCACCATGAAGGTCGCAGTTGTTGCAGCTATCCTGTGTGCCTTGGTAGCCCTGTCGTCCGCTGGTGGTCTTCCTTTGGTCAAAGGCGTCGCTCTTCCTGTGGTCAAAGGTGTATATGGTGGCACTAGCGGCGTTACTGGAATCCTTAAGAGCTATAACAAGTTTGGTGGTTACTACGGCGGCTACTATCCTGGAGCTCTTCTTGGTGGATTAGGTGGATTAGGTGGATTAGGTGGATTAGGTGGATTAAGTGGATTAGGTCTATATGGCGGACTTGGCGGACTTGGACTTGGCGGACTTGGACTTGGTGGACTTGGACTTGGCGGACTTGGACTTGGCGGACTTGGCGGACTTGGCAGACTTGGACTCGGCGGAATTGGCGGACTTGGACTTGGCGGAATTGGCTTGGGCAGTGAGTACATTTATCAGATCGCTTCAGGTGATTTATTCATTTAGGCCATAGCCTTTTATGGAGGGGTGTGAATTACATTCTACATATCAAAATTTTGTGCAGGAAAAATGTAAACACTTTTGCTGTGAAAACAATTGTACTGTGAGTAGTTTAAAGCAATTTGACAGAGAATGTGGTTGTGTGTGTGGAGAAAAGTGCAAGTGCACGCTAATGCTCATAGATGTTCTATATTCATACACATGAACTATGATAGTATAAAGATATCAAAATAACACACAACTGGAGTGTCAGTAGTACTGAGACAGAAAGAAAGAAAGACAGACAGACAGACAGAAAGATAGACAGCGAGAAGAGAGACAGATAGAGAAAGAGACAGAGAGAGAAGAGAGAGAGAGAGAGATAGAGATAGAGAATAGAGAGAAGAGAGAGAGAGAGACGCAGAGAGACGCAGAGAGAGAAAGAAAGAGACAGAGACTGAAACAGGGAGAGAGACAGAGAGAGTTTGATCAAACCCACATTGTTCTGCTTAAATCTGTTACTTCTCACCCACTGAAACTGAAGTCACATGACAACAGGGTAGTAAGTACCAGAGAATCTGGGACAAGTTTTCCCAATGCTGTGACGATAAGAATGTGGATGATAATGAATAATTATGTCACAGGACTCCATTTGGAATTGAGAATGCATGACAGACGTGCACTCTATGTTCCTTTCAGAAACAGATTGAATAATATTGGATCCTCTGAAAGATGATGAGCCTCAACTGTATGGTTCCAGTTATTGCAATAAGCCCATATCATGTTCAGATCAGATTATCAGCCATTCTGGGTGAAAACTCTTTGGGGTTTTTTTCTTTGTGTGTGTGTGTGTTTTGAAACTGACGGGAGTTTGAACCAAACATCTAGTTAGTAATGCGTTGTCACGTTGATTGGTGATTTTCTAGAGTGTCGTGGTTTCAGAAAATAAAATGTAGAAAATGTATCTTTAAAAATTGTTACAACTTCTGTAGTCTCTCTTTCTTTTGTTAATTTGTTCCTCTCTTCATGCAATCATTTATTCGTTCCATCAGAACCGAAGATCGTGAAAGTGATTTTTGTTCCAATTGTACAGATGTGAAGCATGAAAGATCAACACGCAAAGTGAAAACTAGATTGAAGCAGCTGAAATGTGGTTTCTAAGAAGAATGTTAAGAGTTCCATGGAAAGCAAAGAAAGAAATAAAAAGTCTTGAAAGAGGCAAATGCAAAATGAACATTCATGAACAAGATTAAGAAAAGACAAGTAACATCAATAGAATATCTCATTAGGCAAGAGAAATTTGAGCATCCAGTCACAACAGGATTACTTGAAGGAAAAAGAGTACCAGGTAGACCCAGGGAGAAAATATTGGATTGACTTGAGGAGTGGATGAAGACACAAAGTGTGATAGAAATGCTTGAAGTGACAAAAGATAGACTAGTATAAAGGGCCATGATCGCCAACGCCATATAGCAGGGCATATGATGATGACGTATTTGAGACAAAGGACACTAATGCTAAAAACTCAAAACAAACATTCCCTTCCTCTCTACAGGAATATGTAAAGGATGTTTCATGTCAACTCTACTTAACAGAACACAGTTGACAATAACGGACATCCCACAAAACAAACAAACACACAAGAAAAACTAATAATGTTCTCCGCTAACTCTGTTTCAGAAAAGGGATACTACTAAACGGCTGTACGATGTCTCCTCCAGTGTCCATTCTTCAATGATCTGATCCACGCTGTGTTCATCTGATGTCACAGAATGAAGCATGATTTGTGTACAGAATAAATCACAAATCGTTTCAAAATGTTTTTACAGAGTCTATGGTTTCGTTTTGTATGAATCATGACATATAAGATGACTTGGCGAATGATGTGTGTTTCTTCGTCTATTTTGTTAGTCATAAAATCACACACATACATTTGCATACACATACACATGCACACACACACCCATGCATAGATATACATACCTGCAAACACAAGCACATGCATGCCCACACACATACATACATACGCACACATCCATGCGCACACTCGCATTCATACGTGCATATAACTACATACACACATACATACATACATACATACGTGCATGCATACATACATACATACAACATACATACATATACATTCATTCATACATACATACATACATACATACATACATACAACATGCATACATAGATACATACATACATACATACATACAAACACACATGCACACACACACACACACCAATATTATACAAACACAAGCTGACACACACACACACACACACACACACACACACACACACACACACACACACACACACACACACACACACACACACACACGCACATACACACACATACACCACTGAAACAAAACCACACAAGCAAGCAGGACGACAAACAGGCTCGATACCTCGACGCACCAAAACCCAGCAGCAAAACTAAACAGCAAGCAACGAAAGTGCCTGAAAATAAAATAAAAAAAGAAAGAACAACGTCATGACGTCATACCAACTAAAGACGTCATTTCACTTCCCAAACATAGGCCTACACCATCCCGTTCTGAAATATTTCAAAACAACATAAAACGACCCACGATCTTCCGTACGTTCTCACTGTCCACTACTCTGTGTTGAAGAGTGTCAACTCAAGAAGACTGGGACGATCTTACGGTTTTGAAGGAGACTCGTGCCCTGTGAACGACCCTCATACATTAAAAGCTCATTAGACATGGCCTTTTCCAAATTTGATGATTCAGCAGACTGTATTGTTTTTCACTGTGGTGTGCATGAATTGAACAGCAAAGATCTTCCTGCAACAACTAAACATCTCGCTTCAGGCATAAAACAATTAGCACAAGAACATCCAAAATCTAACTAGTCGTTAGTAAGGTTGCCCCTGTACGGCAGACCCGAATGGAGGTTCAACGAAATCTCTTCAACGCTTTCCTATCTGCTGAACTTGTTGATATGAAAAATATTTCTTTTGTATCACATGAGAACCTTCGTACCACTCAACAGTTTCTAAAAGACGACATTCACCCCATCACCAGAGGAAGTAGCATCATTGCAGGAAATCTTGGAAGACACATTCAAGACCTGTTTTGGGAGACTCCAAGGAGAACATCAAGATCAAGATCATCACAGCTACACCCTTCCAGATTCTCCAGAGGACAGTACCACCTTTTTGACAACTACACAACATGGTGGCCGTATGATATGTTTTGAAATAACAGTATTACATATACCATTCTTAATGTTCATGTCACAGGACTTTTTCCTCGTCATCTCTGACATTTCTTCTGCTGAAAATATACAATAACTAGGTTTTAGTCCAACTATCAAGACTCAGTCAGACTACACACTCTGTTCATTTGAAGACGTGTATGCTATTATTTTGATTTTTGGTTATTTGTTATCCCTCGTACGTTGGACTATGTAATTTTCTTTTCATTGTTTTTGCTACAATTTTGTTATCTTTACTTCGTAGTCTAAGTAATTACGTAATTTTCTTTCTGTCCAGTTCTCCTGGACACAGAAAATCAAAGTATTCATTATTATCGACCATAAATAACAGTTAACAGAAAGTTGGAGATTAACCAATATCAGCAATGTGACAACAATCCCAAGTCAAGTTTTTGCAATGGAATTGTAGATCCCTTTCCACCAATTCAGCTTACTTGGAGCATTTCCTGGCATCAAATAGGTGTGAAATTTTGATTCTACAGTCGATGAATGTTGTCGCTACCAAGCTTCCCAATTTCCCCAATTATTATTATCCTCCAGTCTATGAATGTGGGAATCACGGGAAGAAGGTATCCACCACGATATATATACTCAAGAGTTACAATACTGCTTACTTACTTCCCCAGTTTTGAAATCTAGCGAAGATTTGAACGCTTGTGCTGCCACTGTCCAATTAAGCAATTCTTTAAACATCAACGTTTTGTCAGTCTACCTGCCAACAGGTCCAAATGACCACAACACAGAATGGCTGCGCACGATCCAAGATCAGCAGCGTGGTAAATGGCTAATAGGTGGAGACTTTAATTCCCACTCCCCATTTTGGGAAAAGAACTGTTCTACTGTTACGAGCAATCGTTTGGTAGAAAATATCGTTGATAGTTCGCTTTACCTTCTAAATGATGGTAGTGTCACTAGGATCCCTGATGTTTCCAAACACAGGGTGACAGCCATCGATTTGTCTCTAATCTCACCAGAATTAGTACCATCCTGTACCTGGGAAACTCACAGAGACACTTTGGGAAGTGATCACATACCTATCATCATAACCATAACTGACAAAAACATCAGGATGAAAGACAGCTCTCCTGAAGTTATTCCAAAATATAATTACAAGCGTGCAGACTGGTCCTTATTTCCAACTGCTCTTGCTAATCAAGATTACAGACATTATGAAAGTGAAAATGTAGACATTATGTTTTCTAAATTCCAAGAGTCAATTCTAGCCGCAGCAGACCAATCGATTCCGAAACTCAAATGTTCTAAGATCAAATAACCGATTGGGTAATGTTTGGTGGACAGAGGCATGTGAGTAAAGCAGTTCAATATAAAAGGGAGAAATTCAAAATCTACATCAAATGCCGGAAACCTGAAGATCATGTGGAAATGAAAAAAGCTAACATCCAATGTAACAAAATCATTGCTGAAGCAAAGAAAGATTATTGGGCATCATTCTGCACAAAAGAAATTTCAGATTTCAAAGATTTCCATAAAGTCTGGACGAAAATGAAACAAATGAAGGATGGAACCAACTTACCTAGGTGTCCGATAATGATTGAAACATGTAACACATTTCCTTCAGACATGGACAAAGCAGAAACTTTTGTGGATCTGTTTGCTGAAAACAGTAAAGTTGAAGGTTTATCTCCTGACTGCAAACATCACAGAGAAATGGAAGATAACAACCCAATCTACACTGATCCAGTACCACAGAATGATCTCTGGTTTAATTCTCCAATCACCTTAGAAGAGCTAAAAACACAGTACTGTCTCTACACAACAAAAAGAGCTCGGTAGGTGTTAGATGCAGTTTCGACTGAAATGATTAAACATCTCCCTGAAAACTACCTTATTTTCCTACACAAAATTTTGCAGAAATGCTGGGTTAGCGGAACTGTGCCACAAATCTGGCAAAAGTCTATAGTTATACCAATCTTAAAAACAGGAAAATCCAAAACCGATAAAAACAGTTACAGACCCATTGCTTTGATGTCCCACATAAGCAAACTAATGGAAAGATTGGTCTTAAACAGACTTTTACACTACTGTGATAAAAATAACGTTATTCCGGTAAACCAGGCAGGTTTTAGAAAAGAAAGATCCGCAGTTGAGCACCTGGTTAAACTTACAACTCAGATCAAACAACAGTTTGCCCGCAGAAAAAGTGTTTTAGCTACTTTCTTTGATGTGAAAAAAACTTACGATCAAGTTTGGCATAAACGTTTATTGTTCAAGATAAAATCTGTTGGTTTATCGGGCAATATGTTCAATTACATTCAATCTTTTTTAGCTAATAGAACAATTCAGGCAAGAGTGGGAACTAGTTATTCTTCTTCACGACGCCTCGACATGGGGATTCCACAAGGTTCAGTGATAGCACCTATTTTATTTAATATCCTTATACAGGATCTTCCTAAAGCTCTTTCAAATTGTGTTGTTTTAGTACAGTACGCTGATAATATATGCACTTGGATGAATATCACTTTAAAAAAGACAACTCCACAGAGAACGCGAAATTACATCAGGAAGTTGTATCAAATTGATCTTGATAATCTTGGAAGCTATATGTTAGAAAATGGTCTGTCGTTGTCAGCAGAAAAACTAACATGATGCTGTTTGATCCTGGTGGTAACTCAAATAACTTGCCTACTTTCAAATTGCTTGGTGAAGTGTTAAATTACAAACAGGTCGTAAAATTTCTGGGAGTTTACATCACGTCGAAATTAAGCTGGAATGTCCATTTTGATTATATTTTAACAAAAGCGCAAAAAAACCTTAAATTTTCTAAAGATAATAAGCAAATTACCCTGGGGAATAGATACAAATGTACTGATTCATCTGTCAACAGCGCTGGTCAGGTCTAAACTATCATACGCGCAAGAAGTTTTCTTCAATGCACCCAAATATTTACTAAAAAAGATTCAGAGCTTGGACTGCAAAAGTCTTCAAATTGCACTAGGTGTACCAACTCATGCTTCTACTCTGGAAACGTACAAAGTTGCTGGAATTCTACCTTTAAACAACCATCGTGAGCTACCTACAGCAAAGTTTGCAATTAAAACTACTTCACAAGCGGATAATTTTGTGAGCAAAGAAATTAAGATCAGGTCTGATATTGACTTTCCAAAACGAGCAAAAAACATTTCATCACAAATTACATCTCCAACTTACATATCTGGCCTGATCAAACAGTCCAACATAACAATGTATGAAATAGCAGAGAAACCAACGATAACGCCTATCCCTACATGGGAAATGCTAAAGGCCACATTTGATCTCGATTATGCAAACGTTAAAAAAGATAATAATGTCAACATTACGCTATCCACAGCTTGTGAACACATCGATGAAAAGTACCGTACCCACCTCCACATTTTCACCGATGGGTCAGTCTTAGCAAATCAGAGCGCTGGAGCAGCCTTTTATGTTCCAAAATTTAACATTAAAAAGTCTTTTTTTCATTGGGGCAAATGTATCTATATATACAGCAGAATTGGTCTCTGTTGTTCAAGCGTTGCATTATTTAATAAGCCTTCGGCCTGTGTCATTCAAAGTAGTTCTCTTTGTTGATTCAAAATCTGTATTATATGCCTTACAGTCTTTTGATACAGACACAAGACCTGACTTAATTATTGAGGCAAATCATCTAATACATTGTTTAAAGATAAATGGCTAGGAAATCAATTTATGCTGGGTGCCTTCTCATGTTGGTCTTCATGGCAACAACGTAGTTGACAGAGCAGCAAATCCGTGCCCTCATTCTGAAAATTCCATAGAATTACATGTTAACACCTCGGTAAAAGAAGCTTACAACTCGCCAGAATTAGCATCATGGATTCGATTTCATGAACATTTGAATGAAAAATTTGTGTCTCAAAAAAGAATCAAACTTTCAGTTCAAAATATCTGTAAAAAATTGCAGTTTTCCTCGTTATATCATTTGAGATTAATTGTTATGACATATTTTCGCATTCAACTGAATGCTTTGAAAACAAAATATTGTAACAACGTTTTATGTATTTGCGGCGAACAATTCACATTGTATCACTGTTTGTTTTACTGCAGAAAGCTTCGTTCCTTTTACCAAAGACGTTTACACAAGGAAACTATCTTGAAACACATTTTAAAGAAGTAGTATCAGATCAAGTTTTGTTAGTTAGAATTTCAGAATCATTGGTTCACAGTTCTGTTAATGCATTACTTTAAGATTATTATTATAATTATGATTATTTTTGTTTTGTTTTGTTTTTATGACGATTTTTCTTTTACATTATTGATGTTGGCGTTATTCTAGTTTCATTTCTCTGTTCATCCATATCCTTTTTCTTAAGACCTTGCCGCTTCCTTTTAATTTTTTTACGTCCCTTACTCTGTCCCCCTCTCCCCCCCCCCCCCCCCCACTAATTTCATCCTCCATGCCATTTTTCCCCGTCTAATATCACTTATAGTGAAAAGATGTTAAATCAAGCAACGAACACACATACACACATACATACATACATACATACATACATACATGCATACATACATACATACATACATATATACACACTCACACACATATACAAGTACACACACACATACACACCTACCACACACCACACACACCACACACACACACACACACACACACACACACAACACACACAAATATATATATATATATATATATATATATAGTTATACATATATATAATATGTGTGTGTATACATACATATATATGTACACACATACATTATATATATATATTATATTTATATAATATATGTGTGTGTGTGTGTATACATACATAATATAACACACACACACACACACACACATATATATATATATATATATATATATAAATACATTATATATATAGATATATACAATATGTGTGTGTGTGTGTGTATGTGCAAAGATTTTTTTCAATTGTTTCTAATGTGTACGATACATATTTGTCTCATAATTTTCAAATATTTTTAAATCGAATTATTTTTCTCCTTTGTTTGTTTGTTTATTTGTTTGTTTGTTATTTGAATAGGACACAATCCTTTATAACTTCAACTGATACGAAACATTGAGGAAATTGCCCACAGGAAAAAGGCATGCATATCAACTGATTGCTTGAAATCGAAAGATGGTACGCTTCTCATGGAAAATACAAAATATTAGACAGATGGGGAGAGTTTATTAAAGACCTTTATAACGACGACAGAAACGAAGAACACATAAGAAAGCACGTTGAAGGACCACCCATAATGAAAGATGAAGTAAGAGCAGCAATGAGAAAGATAAAACCAGGAAAAGCCCCTGGACCAGACAACATTACTACAGAAATGATTGAAGCTCTGAAGGAATTCGGTACTGAAAAAAATAACAGTCCTCCTAAATGAAATTTATGACACTGGAAAAATCTTCAAAGATATGTCAAAATCATTTTTATTGCACTTCCAAAGAAAACGGGGGCTATAGAATGCAAACTAAATCGTACAGTCAGCTTGATGAATCATCTAACAAAAATCATATCAAGAATAATCATGATGAGAACAAGGAAGAGAATCAAAAGAGAAATAGCAGAAGAACGGTGTGGATTTGTGGAAGGGAAAGAAACTATTAATGATATATACATCCTAAGAACTATCATAGGGAGGTCAATTACTTGTGTTTGTATAAATGTTGGATTAATACTTATGCTTTGTTGATTATACCAAGGCTTTCGATTGGGTAAGACATGAAGAATTGATCAATCAACTAGAAAAGCTAAAGATTGATGGAAAAGATCTAAGAATAATCACAGATGCGTACTGGGAACAAACAGCAGCAATGAGAATAGAAAAGGATACAAACTCTTTCCAAAATATCAAAAGAGGGGTCAGGCAGGGTTGTTCTTGTCACCAGATTTTTTTTCATTGCACAGCGAGAAAACTAGAAAAATGCCCTGGGATAAAGGTTGAAGGAAAAGGGATAACCAATATCTGTTACGCAGATGACACCGTGCTAATTCTACAAACTGAAAGGGACCTACAAAAGCTCGTGAATATAATAAAAATGAAAGCAAAAATAAGGGCTGGAGCTAAACAGCACGAAAGCTGAACTCATGACAATCAGCAAAAAAGCAAGAACAACAAAAAAACAAAAATCAAAAACAACAAAAAATCCCGTCATGCAAAATAACAGCAAACGGCACATCAGAAATAGCCAACAGAATCGCGGCCAAGCCAAACCAGTATTCAAGAAGATGAAAAGAGTTCTTACCAACAAAAGCCTATCAAATAACATCAGGAAGAGAGTTCTTGAATGTTATTTAGAATCAATACTGTTATATGGTTGTGAGGCGTGGAAGTCAACATGCACGCGCACAGCCAAAACAAGATTGAGGCAGCCAAAATGTGTTTTTTAGGATGAATGTTGAGAATTCCATGAACAGCAAAGAAAACAAATGAGACAGTCTTAATGGAGGCAGACACAAGAAGATCCTTGATAAAGAAGATTTGGAAAAGACAAGCAACATTTATAAGACATTTTATGAGGATAGGGGAATTAGAGCACCTGGTCACAACATGAAAGCTGGAGGGAAAGGGAACACCAGGTGACCCAGGGAGAGAATATTGAACGGACTTGCAGGGTTGCTGAGGATAGAGAGGTTGGAAGATGTGCTTGAGACGACGAGGCATAGATTCGTATGGAGGTCCTTGATCGCCAATGCCATGGAGTAGGGCACATGATGATGTTGATGATGATACAAATATACATATACATATATATACATATACATATATATATACTAGATACATTTCTCTCTCTCTCTCTCTCTTTCTCTCAATATATATATATATATATGCATACATGTATATATATAATACATATATAGATAAAGATAGATCGATAGACAGATGTACACACAGACGCACACACACAAACACACACACACACACACACACACACACACACACACA
>JAPXFY010006044.1:5000-12500 GCA_030674185.1 Monoplex corrugatus
GGACAGGTACAAAATATCCATTCTACTGAAGTAGGTATGAAAACAGGACAGGTACAAAATATTCATTCTACTGAGGTACATAAGAAGACAGGACAGGACAGGTACAAAATATCCATTCTACTGAGGTAGGTAAGAAGACAGGACAGGTACAAAATATTCATTCTACTGAGGTAGGTAAGAAAACAGGACAGGTACAAAATATTCATTCTACTGAGGTAGGCAAGAAGACAGGACAGGACAGGTACAAAATATCCATTCTACTGAGGTATGCAAGAAGACAAGACAGGACAGGTACAAAATATACCATTCTACTGAGGTAGGCAAGAAGACAGGACAGGACAGGTACAAAATATCCATTCTACTGAGGTAGGTAAGAAGACAGGACAGGTACAAAATATCTATTCTACTGAGGTAGGTAAGAAGACAGGACAGGACAGGTACAAAATATCCATTCTATTCAGGTAGGTAAGAAGACAGGACAGGTACAAAATATCCATTCTACTGACGTAGGCAAGAAAACAGGACAGGTACAAAATATCCATTCTACTGAGGTAGGTAAGAAGACAGGACAGGACAGGTACAAAATATCCATTCTACTGAAGTAGGTAAGAAAACAGGACAGGTACAAAATATCCATTCTACTGAGGTAGGCAAGAAGACAGGACAGGTACAAAATATTCATTCTACTGAGGTAGGTAAGAAGACAGGACAGGACAGGTACAAATATATCCATTCTACTGAGGTAGGTAAGAAGACAGGACAGGACAGGTACAAAATATCCATTCTACTGAGGTATGTAAGAAGACAGGACAGGTACAAAATATTCATTCTGCTGAGGTAGGTAAGAAAACAGGACAGGACAGACAAGTACAAAATATCCATTCTACTGAGGTAGGCAAGAAGACAGGACAGGACAGGTACAAATTATCCATTCTACTGAGGTAGGTAAGAAGACAGGACAGGACAAGTACAAAATATCCATTCTACTGAGGTAGGCAAGAAGACAGACAGGACAGGTACAAAATATCCATTCTACTGAGGTAGGTAAGAAGACAGTACAGGACAGGTACAAAATATCCATTCTACTGAGGTAGGTAAGAAGACAGGACAGGACAGTACAAAATATCCAATCTACTGAGGTAGGCAAGAAACAGGACAGGTATAAAATATCCATTCTACTGAGGTACTAAGACGACAGGACAGGTAAAAATATCCATTTACTGAGGTAGGTAAGAAGACAGGACAGGTACAAAATATTCATTCTACTGAGGTAGGTAAGAAGACAGGACAGGTACAAAATATCCATTCTACTGAGGTAGGTAAGAAAACAGGACAGGTACAAAATATTCATTCTACTGAGGTAGGTAAGAAGACAGGACAGGTACAAAATATTCCATTCTACTGAGATAGGCAATAAACAGGACAGGTAAAAATATCAATCTACTGAGATAGGTAAGAAGAGACAGGACAGGTACAAAATATCCATTCTACTGAGGTAATCAAGAAGACAGGAATACGGTACAAAATATCCATTCTACTGAGGTAGGTAAAAGAAGACAGACAGGTACAAAATATCCGTTCTACTGAGGTAGGTAAGAAAGACAGGACAGGTACAAAATATCCATTTACTGAGGTAGATAAGAAACAGGACAGGTACAAAATATCCATTCTACTGAGGTAGGTAAAAAGACAGGACAGGACAGGTACAAAATATCCATTCTACTGAGGTAGGTAAGAAGACAGGACAGGACAGGTACAAAATATCCATTCTACTGAGGTAGGTAAGAAGACAGGACAGGACAGGTACAAAATATCCATTCTACTGAGGTAGGTAAGAAGACAGGACAGGACAGTACAAAATATCCATTCTACTGAGGTAGGTAAGAAGACAGGACAGGTACAAAATATCCATTCTACTGAGTAGGAAGAATACAGGACAGGACAGGTACAAAATATCCATTCTACTGAGGTAGGTAAGAAGACAGGACAGGTACAAAATATCCATTCTATGAGGTAGGTAAGAAAACAGGACAGGGGTACAAAATATCCATTCTACTGAGGTAGGTAAGAAGACAGGACAGGACAGGTACAAAATATCCATTCTACTGAGGTAGGTAAGAAGACAGGACAGGACAGGTACAAAATATCCATTCTACTGAGGTAGTAGAAGACAGGAGCAGGACAGGTACAAAATATCCATTCTACTGAGGTAGTAAGAAGAAGGCAGGCGACAGGTACAAAATATCCATTCTACTGAGTAGGTAAGAAGATAACAGGACAGGTACAAAATATCCATTCTACTGAGGTAGTAAGACAGACAGGACAGGTACAAAATATCCATTCTACTGAGGTAGGTAAGAAGACGACGGACAGGTACAAAATATCCATTCTACTGAGGTAGGTAAGAATGACGGACAGGACAGTACAAAATATCCATTCTACTGAGGTAGGTAAGAAAACAGATAGAAGGACAGGTACAAATTATCATTCTACTGAGGTAGCTAAGAGACAGGACAGGACAGTACAAAATATCCATTCTACTTGAGGTAGGTAAGAACGACAGGACAGGTACAAATTATATCCATTCTACTGAGGTAGGTAAGAAAGACAGGACAGGACAGGTACAAATATCCATTCTACTGAGGTAGGTAGAGACAGACAGGACAGGTACAAAATATCCATTCTACTAGGTAGGAAAGACAGACAGGACAGGTACAAAATATCCATTCTACTGAGTAGGAAGAAAGGACAGGACAGGTACAAAATATCCATTCTACTGAGGTAGTAAGAAGACAGACAGGACAGGTACAAAATATCCATTCTACTGAGTAGGTAGAAGACAGGACAGGACAGGTACAAAATATCCATTCTACTGAGGTAGGTAGAAGACAGGACAGGACAGGTCAAAATATCCATTCTACTGAGGTAGGTAAAAGAAGACAGGACAGGTACAAAATATCCATTCTACTGAGGTAGGTAAGAACAGACAGGACAGGTACAAAATATCCATTCTATTGAGTAGGTAAGAGACACACAGGACAGGTACAAAATATCCATTCTACTGAGGTAGGTAAGAAGACAGGACAGGACAGTACAAAATATCCATTCTACTGAGTAGGTAAGAAATACAGGACAGGTACAAAATATCCATTCTACTGAGGTAGTAAAGAAGACAGGACAGGTACAAAATATTCCATTCTACTGAGGTAGTAAGAAGACAGGACAGGACAGGTACAAAATATCCATTCTACTGAGGTAGGTAAGAAGACAGGACAGAGTACAAAATATCATTCTACTGAGGTAGGTAAGAAAACAGGACAGGACAGGACAGGTACAAAATATCCATTCTACTGGTAGAAGAAGACAGGACAGGACAGGTACAAAATATCCATTCTACTGAGGTAGGTAAGAAGATCAAGGACAGGTACAAAATATCCATTCTACTGAGGTAGGTAAGAAGACAGGACAGGACAGGTACAAAATATCCATTCTACTGAGGTAGGTAAGAAGACAGACAGGACAGGTACAAAATATCCATTCTACTGAGGTAGGTAAGAAGAAGGACAGGACAGGACAGGTACAAAATATCCATTCTACTGAGGTAGGTAGAAGAAGACAGGACAGGTACAAAATATCCATTCTACTGAGTAGGTAAAGACAGGACAAAGGACAGGTACAAAATATCCATTCTACTGAGGTAGGTTAAGAAGACCAGGACAGGTACAAAATATCCATTCTACTGAGGTAGGTAACGAAACAGGACAGTACAAAATATCCATTCTACTGAGGTAGTAAGAGAAGACAGGACAGGACAGTACAAAATATCCCATTCTACTGAGTAGGTAAGAAATACGGACAGGTACAAATATCCATTTACTGAGGTAGTAAGAAGACAAGACAGGACAGGTACAAAATATTCATTCTACTGAGGTAGATAAGAAAGACAGGACAGGACAGGTACAAAATATCCATTCTACTGAGGTAGGTAGAAGGATAAGAAACAGGACAGGTACAAATATTCATTCTACTGAGGTAGGTAGAGAAGACAGGACTACGGACAGACAGGTACAAAATATCCATTCTACTGAGGTAGGAAAGAAGGACAGGACAGGACAGGTACAAAATATCCATTCTACTGAGGTAGGTACGAAGATAGGACAGGACAGGACAGGTACAAAATATCCATTCTACTGAGGTAGGTAAGAAGATAGGACAGGACAGGTACAACATATCCATTCATCAAAGTTCTATTCATCATACTTCATACAATGTTAACTGTTTATTTATATACATACTCCTTTAATTTGTAGTTATTTGTTCACCTACTTAGTCACTTCTTATTCACTTACTATCTCATTGACTGACTTTACTTACTTACTTACTTACTTACGTACTTACTTACTCATTTACTTATTTACTCACTCACTCATTTATTTATTTATTTACTTACTTACATACTTACTCATTTTCTTTACTTCCTTCCTTCCTTCCTTACTTACGTACTTACTTACTTACTTACTTACTTACTTACTTACTTACTTACTTACGTACTTACTTACGTACGTACGTACTTACTTACTTACTTACTTACTTGCCTATGTATGATTAAGAAAATATTGTCTTCATCTAGTTGATAGATAGCTGAGCATTTGGGCATTGACTAGGTGGGGGGGGGGGGGGTGTCTGTCACGTGAGACGAGTTTATACAGAATAGCTAGTTGTGTTGTGATTCAGACCTTTAATTATCTATTTATTTACTTTATATGTATGTTCCTTTTTTGAAGGTAAGATACATACATAGCCTACGTATATCATTTACATGTAACCAAGATTATTCCAGCGATAGGTTGATAACATATCAGTATGAAATATAGACCATGTAAAACATAGGCTAGGTAGGGCCTGAGGACCTGGCCAGCTCATGGGTTTATATCATCATCATCATCATCAGGTGCCTTGCTGCATGGCGTTGGAGATTATGGACTTCCATCTGTCTCCATCTCTTGTTGCCTCAAGCATCTCTTCCACCTTCCTTGTCTTCAGCCACTCTGCAAGACCGTCTAGTATCTTCTCCCTGGGTCTACCCGGGGTGCTCTCCTTCCCTCCAGCTTTCTCGTTTATATGCAGGCTTAAATTAAGGTTTGTGCCATGATCACCATACACATGGCACCTGTGACGATAGTGCATATGGAATTCGTTCCGAGCGCGGAGATGTCATCTTGAGAAACTGAAACTGAAACAGTGTTAACTGTTAGAAACTGCACCATCCAAACAATCAAGGCACCATCATCATCGTCGTCATCATCATCATCATCATCGTCATCGTCATCTGTCCTGTTGTATGGCGTTGACGATCATGGCCCTCCTGTGTGCAGTGCGAGGAGTATATTTTTGACGTGTCTGTTACTAATCTTATTGTCTTTTCTTTTTCTTATCGCCTGTTATTGTTCTTGATGAATGTCTTTGTTTTGCTGTATCAATGCACGTATACAGAGCTCACTCTGCCTTTTGCCTCATGTAATATATCTCGACCGTCAACCAGGCCCGAGAGATAAGTCGCTGCAAGTACTTCTACCATCATGTCTGTCTGTCTGTCTCCTCCTTCTTCTTCTCCCCCTCCTTCTACTTCTTGACCTTTTTCTTCCGTGCCTTACTCTTCTCCTTTTTCTTCTTCGACGTCTTTTTAGTTTTGTCCTTGTTCTTCTTCTCCTCTTTTTTGTTTTTTCTCTTCTCTCTCTCTCTCTCTCTCTCTCTCTCTCTCTCTCTCTCTCTCTCTCTTCTTCTCTCTCCCTCCTCTTTCTCTTCTCCCTCTCTTCTCTTCTTCTTCTCCTCCTTCTTCTTCTTCCCCCCCCCCCCTTCTTGTTGTCGTTGTTCTTCTTCTCCTCCTCTTTCTTCTTCTTTTTGTTCTCCCTTAACTCGGTATGGAGTCACTGGGGCGCTGCACCGTCTAAAGAATGATTCACTAGATTCCCCCAGCTGTGTCGGTTGTGTGCCAAGGCCTGGGTCTCTGCAAATGATTTCTCTGTCCATTCCGCAATGTTGTCGGTCCACTCATTTTTCTGTCTTCTCCTTCTGTCTCCCTCCCTCATGGAGGACTGATCTGGAAAGGCCTCTGGATCTTGTTATATGGCCACACCAACGTAGTGTTTGTTTTTTTGTTTTTGTTTGTTTGCTTGTTTTTTATTCGCTGAAGTCAAGTTTTTGTTGTTGTTGTTGTTGTTTTTGGCCTGCCGCAGCACACTGCCCCGGAGCTGAACTCAGGAGTAAGCGGTTGGGGTTTTGAGGCCACCTTAGATCCCCCTCTATCCTTTTGTTGTCCCAAATAGACCTATTTTTGTTTTTTATCCTACGCCTCTGCGCACACAGGTCAACAATAGTCAAGGATGACGGCTGACCGTACATATTGAAGATTGAAGATTGAAGAACAGAGCTTCATATTGTCCAATGTTTGTTTGTTGTTCGTTTTTCTTCGCTGAAGTCAGCAGAGCTTTCATGTTGTCCAATGTTTGTTTGCTGTTTGTTTGTTTGTTTGTTTGCTTGCTCGCTCGTTTGTTTGCTTGCTTACTCGCTTGTTTGTTCGTTTCGTTTGTTTGCTTGTTTTTTGTTCGCTGAAGTCAACAGAGCTTCCATGCTGTCCAATGTTTGTTTGTTTGCTGTTTGTATGTCTGTTTGTTTGTTTGTTTGCTTGCTTACTCGCTTGTTTGTTCGTTTCATTTGTTTGCTTTTGTTTTTGTTTTTTGTTTTTTTGTTTTGTTGCTGACGTCAGCAGAGCTTCATATTGTCCAATGTTTGTTTGTTGTTTGTTTGTTTGCTGTTTGTATGTCTGTTTGTTTGTTTGCTTGCTTGCTTACTCGCTTGTTTGTGCGTTTCGTTTGTTTGCTTTTTTGTTTGTTTTGTTTTTTGTTTGTTCGCTGAAGTCAACAGAGCTTCATATTGTCCAATGTTTGTTTATTTGCTTGCTTTTTTTCATTGGTTCAGATCTTCATATGGTCCAGTGTGTTTCCTGTCGGTTTAGCTTACTTATTTATCGGGTTATTGTATCTGATGTTCAGTATCTTGCCAGTAACACCATATTTCCCATACCTTGGGTTCATTGCTCGACCTGCAAAGGCGTTATGTTGACAGGCAACCCAAACATCGGGCATGTCTTATCTATGATCTGGGGTGGAGCAGACCCCACAGGAAGAGGCGTTTTTCTGAGGGGAAAAAAGACAAACAATATCAAACCCTCTGGAAATAGCTCGTATTCGATACTACAGCCTCCACACCAGGCGTCAATATGACGTCACTGTCCTCGCCGTTATGCCATCACAAATGTCACCCATACCGAGCCTTCCATCGATATGACGTCATAACGTCGTCATCATCGTCCCAAATGTCAGACAATACCACCCCACCTCCCTGTATCAGCAGAATGTCACTCCGATCAAAATAGCTGTCGCATTTGTCAGTGACAACTCGAGCTGGGTGTCAGTACTCACAAGAAGTTTGTGGATTAAG
>JAPXFY010006045.1:0-2500 GCA_030674185.1 Monoplex corrugatus
TTTTAAGTATTTTTTTCCTTTTTTAGTTTTTTTTGGTGTCTTTAGGTATACTTAAAATTTTGTATTCAGGATTTTTTCAACCCCCCTGTGCGATAAATTGGAGGAGTGGTCAACGCCAGGGGCATTCCTTAGATTAGTGCGCGAATGCTTGATTGTGTACAAATTTTTCCTTTTTTTTTTTTTTACTGTTGAAGTTTTGTGTTTTGAAGGGGTTTAAAACCCGATATGGCTCCCGAGTCGGCGGGGCTTTAAACAAACAAAACAAAACTTGAGTCATACAGGGGCTTGCCGAACAACAGAAACGGGGGACCTTCGTTGCTACCCTTAATCCATGGCATAATTGGCAGAAAGTGTGTAACACAGGAGAGGCAAAAATTTCGACATGTAGAAATTTTGGAATTAGCGGAAGGACAAGGCACCCATCACAAGGGCTTTTCGCCTGAAGGTTTGATATATGCAGTACTTTGAAGTACTTTGATTGACAATCAATACAGTTCAAGTGATCGATTGCTTGTAAGCCAAAGTGCCGCCACCCTCCCCACCATGCCAATACTTGACTGTCCACCAAGATTTACTGTATGCCAGAAAACCCTTAGTGTGTCCCCCTAGTCGCTCCCGCGTTTGCCAGAAAAGCCTCTTTCTTGCTCTTTTGAAAAAACAACAACAACAACAACAACACATCATCAAAAACGCAACAACAACAAAAAACAAAACAACAAAAAAACAACAACAACAAAACAACAACAACAACAACAACAACAACAAAACAAAAAAAACAACAACAACAACAACAACAACAACAAAAACAACAACAACAACAACACACCCAAGAGTAACAACAAAAAAAATAAGTATGATAATAAAATGCGCCCTGTATCAAAGTGTCTTAAAAGCATTTCATTTTACGTATTAACCCAGAATAATTTAAAAGGCGTATTAAATTCGTTTTTTGATTCTGTTTTGGGGGTGGGGTGTGTGTGTGGTTTTGTGTGGTGTTGGTGTGTGTGTGTGTGTGTGGTGTGGTTTTTGTGTGTTGTGTGTGTAGTGTGTGTGTGTGTGTGGTGGTTGTGTGTGTGTGTGGTTGTGTGTGTGTTGTTGTGGGTTTGTTGTGTGTGTGTGTGTGTGTGTGGGTGTGTGGGGTTTGTTTGTATGTTGTGTTTGGTGTTGGTGTGGTGTGTGTTGTGTGTTTTGGGTTGTGTGGTGTTTTGGTGCGTGCGCTGCGTGCGTGCGTGGTGCGTGCGTGCGTGTGTGTGGGGTGTGTGTTTTCCGGTTCGTTTTGCTTGAACGTGAACAGTCGCACTTAATTTGGATTAAAAAAAATTAATCCTTTTAATATTTTTTTAATGGTGGTTATTCTCCTTTTATATGAGCCCCTGACAAACATTGTAGTAAAAGGGGGGGTAAATGTCGGACACCTTTTTGGGAAGGCCTGGGTTTCGATTCGTCCAAACCTCCGTCTGGTGGTTAAAGGAGGGCAATTTTTCCAGCTCCCTTGTCAAAAAGTTGCACACCTCCAGTGTCAAACCCACGTCGTGCGTATGTATGACGCAAAAATTGAGTATGCACGTTAAAGATCTTATGAGTCATGTCTTTTGAAACGTAAAAAAAACCCAAAAATGCACGCGAAACGGGGTGTGGGCTAGCAGCAAGGTACCGCCTGCACAGTGTCGGGAGAACAACGTGGTAGGCTGCATGTATCCGAGAAAATTCGAGACGCCCCACCACACACACACACACACAAACACACACACAAAAACACACACCACACACACACACAAAACCACACACCCCACACCCACACATACACACACACACACACACAAACACACACACACACACACACACACACACCCCAACACAACCCGCGCCCAACACACGCACATACACACACGCGCGCCGCACACACACACCCCACACACACAACACACACACACACAAACACCACACAACACAACACACACACACACCCCCACACCCACCACACAACCAAAACAACACAGCACAAACAGACAGACACACACCAGCACAGCACAAAAAACACAACACAACCAACACAAACAACAACACGACACGACACGAACACACACACGACACGCAAAAGACACGACACGACACGCAAAGACACAACAACACAACCCACACACACACACCCACACCACACACACAACACCCAAACACACACAAACCACAAACACAAAAAAACACGACACAACACACACACAACACACAAAACAAAACACACCAAAAAAAAACAAAACACACAACACAACCCAAAAACACATAACAACACACACACAACAACAACACACAACACACACACCCACCCACACACACCGCGCCGCGCCCCCCAAAACAGAGGCCAAAAAACACACAACACCAAAACAGAGGCAACACACACACACACAGCAAACCCCCAACACACAACACACCAACCAAACACAACCACACACAAAACACAAAACACCACACAAACAAACAACACACAAACACACCCCACACA
>JAPXFY010006045.1:7500-13563 GCA_030674185.1 Monoplex corrugatus
TTTCATGGGGGGCCCCCTTTTGCTTGTGGGTGAGAGCAAACCCTGCTTACATTATAAGGGGGTTTTGGGGTTTTAACTCTTAGAGGCCACCCCTATTTTTTTTAAAAAACGAAAAAGGGTTTGGGTTTTGTTGAAAAAAACCCTGAATTCAATTGTGATCAATACCTGACCAGTCCCCCCCACAACTTTAAAAAAATTGGGGGTGTTTTTTTTCCCCAAAATTAATGTTTCTATCACCCCCGGTGGGTTGGGGTTACTTTAGGGGTTTTTGGGGTTTTTTCCCCCCTCTTCCCCTTCCAAGGCCCCTTGGGCCGCCCCTGGGTTTTGGAAGGGGTCAGGGGTCTGCCCCGTAACTGCGGGGGGGGTTTTTGGGGGAGTGTAAAGTGGAAAATTTTCCCCTGCGTGAACCCACCCCCCCAAAAATTTGACTTAAAGTGACACAGGGCCCCATATATTTTAGTCTTTTGTTGATGTATGCTAGTATTTTTGGGTGTAAAATTCTTGAGGACACTTTCATTAGTTTTCTGTCTATCCAATTGACGGGTTTGTAGTCCCCGATAAAAACCCAGTCTCTGCTGCCTCAATTTTTCCCCCTGCATAAGTTTTTCCAAGTCCAGGCTTCGCAGCCATAAATCAAAAGGGCCAGATAAAATTTTTAAAAGTCTAATTTTCGGGCCCATTTGGCAAGTATAGTTTTGTTGAAAGAAGTCAATGTCATCTCATTTTTTTTCTTTCAAAAGCAGCATGAAAAGAAGGGTTTTTCATTGAAAACAAGTCAATACCATCTTTTCATTTTTTAAAGGCAATGTAAAAGGGGTTTTTGATTCCCATAACATTAGTTTTTCAGTGGAAGCACTGAGCCTGTTGATTTCATGATTGAAAAAGATTGTGTGAAGCTAGTATAGTGGAAAGAGATTGAAAGAACTGATTGAAATGTTGCATTTAAGCCTTTCACTAGCAGCCGCGCATGTACGCGGTTCAGGGGTCCTGTTCAAAATGAAACCCAAACACCTTCGGGGTAAACCATGGTACTTTTAGTCAAAATATTAAAAAAATTGTCTTTGAAAATGGCTGAACCGCATGTGCGGAAAAAGTGATTTTTTTGTTGGATTTTTGAGGAGAGGTGATTTGGTAGACTGATGAAGGAAAAACATTGCGAAATAACCCTGTATTTTTCGATTCAGATTTGCTGTTCGAGGAGATAATCCCCCCTTTCAACAAGCATAGATCCAAAGGGGCGGGGTCGGGTCTGGTCGTGGTGGGGGCGAGGCAGACGAGGTTGGGTCTAGGTCCAACAGCCCCATAGGTTAATACACCCCCAGTAGGGTCTAATTCAGTTCCAGTAGGGTCTAATACACAGCCCTGAAAACCTTATTCTTTTTTCTGTGGGAAGTCTCCAGCTGTTCACTGAACAAAATTGGATGACCCAAAATAAATTACGTTAAAGGAGATAAATGAACCCAGTTGTGGGGCACCAAAAATAAACTAATGCTGTTTCAATAAAATAACTTCAATGGGGAGAAACACCACCCCTCTTTCGAACCTGTAAAAAAACCGGGTGTGATTCTTGAAATCTCTTTGTTGCAGAAATTTCCCACCCAGCCCTGTCAATCATGCTCCCCTCCAGACGCATTGGCGCATTCGCCGTTTCCCTTTCAACCGATGTTTGCATTAAATAGTAACTTCCCCTTGTTTGTCCGCCTGGATACGCAATGCTTTTTTATCTGGCCTACCGCTTCTCGTTTTTCCTTGCTAAACGCTTACAAAAATACAGCTGCCCGCCTGTCCTTAAAAAAGAAAAAATTGATCAGTTGTCCCCTTTTTCGGTTTGTTTGGGGCTTCCTGTCGCTGATAGAATCAAATACAAAATAGACCCCTTATGCTATAAATCTATATCATTTGCTCCATCCTATCTCTGTGACAAGATCAAAATTGTACACACTCGCCCTTGCGCTCTTCCTTGATACTTTACCCCACAAATTCCCAAAGGGTTTGACCTTAACGTTGGTCAGCGTTCTTTTTCTGTCTCAGGACCCGCTGCGGGAACAAAACTTCCCCCATCGCTCCGGACCACATCTACTCTTTCCCCATTTTTAAATAGGTTTTTAAAATCACCTCTTTCCAGTCAATGAATTTTTTGAGGCCCTTTTTCGCCCTTTTTTACCGCTATTTTTCCCTTTTTCATAATTTCAGCATTTTTGGAATTTATGCCCATTTTTTATTAATTGATTGTTTTACAATGTTCTCTTTGAGTGCGATCCTGGTGTGATTGGTGAGTGAAAACGCGCTTTGATTTTTATTTACCCCAAAATTTAGCGCGATTAAATATTGTAATTTTTATTATTATTATTAATACAGCCCCAGTAGGGTTAATTACGTTCAGTGGGTTAAAACGCCCAGGAAAGGGTTTTTGTGGAGACAAGGGGTTTAATGGATGAAAAAGTAAAAAAAGAATACCTGCAGTATCACCTGTCGGTATTTTAAAATTTTTAAAAATTTTAAGTCGCACTAACCCAAAAAATTAGATCAATTTGCCCAAGAGTGCTGCTAATCAAAGGGTTTAAGTAAAAGCCCGTATGCGAATAACTTTTGTGAAATTTTTGCTGTTTTTTTTAAGTGTTGTGAAATGAACACGGGCCTAAAAGGTTAACAATGCTTTACAGGGCAGTGAGACAAGCTATTTCTTTATAGTGTTATTTTTATGGGGCCGCCCTCTTTGTTTGTTATTATTTCTGAACAGGGGTGAAAGGGTTAAAGATTCCCTATGTTCTCAAGCTGTTGATACATATTATTTATATATATTTGTGCTGGGAGTGTAAAGGCGGTGGTTGTGGGGGGCTTGGAAAAAAAAACGAAAGGTTAAAAGAAAAATTAACGCTTTTCCACCCCCGCGCCTGTTCCCTTGTTCCCAGCCCTTAAGCTGTCTAAACTGTTTTTTTGCTCGGTCATTTTTGGGTACTCATGCCAAGTTATTTATTTACATGCCTTGCTAAGTGTAGGGTGAGGGATCCCCAAGTGGCATGGGGTGTATGTGTTTTGGTACTTCTTTGCGAGGGAAGGAAGGTTGGTGGGTGGTGATGGGGGGGGGGGGGGGGGGGGGGGGGGGGGGTGGTAGAAAAGAGAGGGCCCAAAGGGGGGAGAGGGTGAGTTGTGTGTTCTCTATGTCTTTTTGCGTGTTTTATGTGTGGGTGAGGGGGAAGAGGAGGGGGGTGTTTGGGTTTTGTGTGTGTTTTTTGTTGTGGATATATATAAATTTTTATGTGTGTGTTAGTAGTGTGTCTGTGTTTTGGGATATGTATATTTTGGTGTTGTGTGTTGTGTGTGTGTGTGTGTGTGTGTGTGTGGTGTGTGTTGAATGGGTGTGATGTGTGTGTGTGTGTGAATGTTTTGTATGTGTGTTTTGGTGTGGGTGTTTTTGTGTGTGAGAGAGAGAGGAGAGAGAAGGGGAAGGGGGGAGAGAGGAAAGGGGCAGACAGACAGAAGACAGAAGGGAGGAGTGTGTGAGCATGTGTGATAGAGTTATAAAAAGAGAGTGTGTGGTTAATTATTATGTGATTATCATTTTATGTGTTTATGTGTGTGTGTTGGGGGTGGTGTGTGTGTGTTTGGTGGTTGGGGTGTGTGAGAGAGAAGAGAGAGAGAGAGAAAGAGAGGAGAGAGAGAGAGAGAGAGGTTTTTGATGTATAAGTGTTTAGAGTTATATAAAGAGTGTGTGTGTGTCAATTATCATATAGATTCGGGGGAGAGAGTGAAAGAGAGAGAGAAGATAAGGGGGAGGGGGAGAGAGAGAGGGGGGGAGGAGTATATATAATTTGTGTGTGTGTGTGTGTTTTGGGTTGAGAGAGAAGAGAGAGAGGAGGAGAGAGAGAGAGTGTGTGTGTGTGTGTGTGTGTGTGTGTGTGTGGTGTGTGTGTGTTTTGTGATAGAATTTAGAAGAGGTTATATGTGTTTATTATCATGTAGATCAGTTAACATGCATACACACAGTTCTGTGTCCACATGCAACTGGCACTAACACAACAATCAGATAACCAAACCCAACCAAAACCAACCAACCAAAAAACCAACCAACCAACCAACCAAAAAACCAACCAACAACCAACCAACAAGAAAACCAAACCCAATAACCAACAACCAACAACCAAACCAACCAAAACAACCAACAACCAACCAACCAACCAAACAAACAAACAAAACCAGAAATTTTTTAAAACCAAGTCACCAGATGAAATCAGTGATTCATGTTCACTGAAATTAAACACTGTGAGCAGGAAACACAGTTTGAATCCACTGCATTTATGTAGAGAAAGACCAGGAGATTTTTTCTCTCTCATAGATGTGTGAAAATGAATATCTGAGAGAGGATCCTGTAACAATACCTAGGGCACAGGATTTATTTAGTCTTTTGTGAAACTGGTTGAATGAATCTGTAAAAACACTTGCACGTATGCATTCATGTGAACATGTACACACATGTGTTATATATTATATACAAGTGTGTGAACATACACACACACACATAAACACACACATGTACACACACCGTACGCGTGCTTGTGCGTGCGCACACACACACACACACACACCACCCACACACACACCACACACCACCCACACACACACACACCCCCACACACACACACACCACACCACAACACCCCCACACACACACACACATTCAAACACACACACACAGAGGCAGAGTTCAATTCAACCACATTTCATTGTCATATTATCTAATGATAGGGGACTCATTGCAGTTTTCCTTCAAATTCGTCTTGGGCTGTTCGATTTGGTTGCTTTTCAATGTATCTATCTATCTTTATCTATCTATCTATCTATCTATCTATCTATCTTCTATTATCTATTTATCCTATCTAACTATCTATCTATATAGATATAGAGACATAATAATAATAATAATATTTTTTTATTTATATAGTGCAAAATCTTGATAAAATCAAATCTAAGCGCTGAGACATCTATATATAGATATGGATATATACATACATATATACTTTGTATGTAATATATATATGTATATGAATTATTTCTTGTTCTTGGTCAGGTAAACCTGTCATATTATTGTGGTCTTTATTTTCCTTGTTTCTGTTTAATTGATTTATGGGGTTTCTATCAGCAGAAAATTTGAGAAATTGAAGATTGGATGTTTTTAAAGACTCAAAACATGGACAGATCTCAGTTGTCATCATTTTGACCCTTTCTGCCTATTTTTAACCGTAGCTATGACTGGGCTGGCTGCATCTTTAGCAAGGGTTTTCCTTTCTTCGTCACATTTACGTTAATCTCATAATGATTAACAGCTAAGTATCCCTTCCTTGCCCTTATTAGTTTAAATTTCCTTTTCACACATCAGCAAGGATGAACAGTTCCTTCATGATGGCCAACACCAGCAGCAGTAATGGCATCATCGGTGGCACAGGACTGGGTAGGGATGGCACCGGCGGCAGGTCACTGGCCAGCAGAACGTAGAGCTACCCCCACAAGTTGGAAGAGGAGCACAACACCTACAAGCGCAAACTGCAGTCGTACCAGGATGGTCAGCACAGACAGGCTCAACTCGTGCAGAAACTGCAGTCAAAGGTCACTGTTGTTTGTGAATTGTGTGTGTGGCTAGTTTTATGTGGGGAGGGATGGGGAGGGGATGTGGGGTGTGTGTGGGGTTTTGTGTGTGTGTGTGTGTGTGTGTGTGTGTGTTGTGTGGTGTGTGTGTTGTGTGTGTATGTCTGTGGTGTTTGTTTTGTGTGTGTCTGTGTGTGTGTGGGTGTGTTTTGGGGTGTGTGTTCTGTGTGTGTGTGTTGGGGTGTGTGTGTGTGTCTGTTTTGTGTGCTTCGTATGGTTTGTGTTAAAGGTAAGAGGTGTGTGAAGATTAAAGAGAGAGTATGTGTTGAGACAGATAGAGACAGAGGGTGTACGAGAAGGTAAAGAGATGGTGTGTTGGTGAAAAATAAAGAGGAGAGGGGTTTATTTAGAAAGATAACAATATTGAAAGATAAAGAGACGGAGGGTTTTTTGGAAAAAACAATACTGTGAAAAATAAAG
>JAPXFY010006046.1:0-13560 GCA_030674185.1 Monoplex corrugatus
TTATCCTCGTCTGCGGGCAACTTTGGCTGGAGTAGTGTTCAAAAAGGGCTTGCCTTGCACGTGCAAAGCGAATTTTGTCGCTACCTTGCCTGCGTCGTCAGAGAGACCCTGCTGAAGATTCGACAATTTCGTGTGGAAATTGTCTTCCTTGGGCCGCCCATTGCAAATCGGCAAATCCCCAAACACGTGCCAAAAGGAAACTGCAATGTTGTCTGAGCTCTTATCCATTCAGTTACGGCAACGAATTGGAGAAAAGAGTAAGAGAAAATAGGTTATTTCTCCTTTCAAAAATTGACTCAAAAACGTTCCTGGCCCTTCAATAATGACGTGTAGTATATATACATATAACTTATAAGTATCAGTATGTGTAAACACACACACACACACACACACACACACATTTATGTAAATATCTATATGTATATCACTCAAAAAACAAAATTAAATGCAAACAAAAAACACAAAGACTGACCCATAATCAGATAATGCTACATCAAAATAAATCCACAGAACAGGTAACAAGATGAAAAGGGCATTAGCAGAAATGTATCATAACATACACGCACAAACACCAGGTATAAGAATAAGCTGTACTGCAAAAACAAAAAACTTCTGAAACACATTTACTTGAGTTACATACAAATAGTCCACACATACCAAAAACAAAAAACAAACAAAAAAGCACGGAATCCGTAGTCACATTTGATTTACACTACAGCTTGCCAAATGAAGAAATCACAAAAATGTGCAGACATTCTAAGAATGGAATCATGAAAGTCATCTGTGTAAAAACCAAATATGTCAAATGCAAATCTAAACTGTAACAAAAATGGAAAAAACAAAAGATTATACATGAAGAGTATCCAATTCCAAGTGTTACTACCTAGATGCACCCCAGTCCCCTTAAAGTGTACACACTTGACAGGAAGGCTTCTCTTGACATCATTTTGCTGTCCATCACTCCCAATAATTTTTTGCTAAATACATGCAGCATACAAGTCACTGTTCTTCTCAGTACAACCATGCCATTTCCTTCTCTCCATCCCATACAGTGATGAAAACGACTGCTCCACATCATTTAGTTCATATGAAAGGCTACTATGTATCCCTGATGACTATCGTTGATGATGTCATATTATACAAATTTATCCACTTTTCCTTTAGCGAATTATCTGACCTACTTTACAGATCATTCAACGGTTGCTGCTTTTTCATATTGGAGAGACGTTTTACAAACCTACACAACGCTTCGGTTATTCCGCGCCGTTGAGTAGTGTAGTTCGTTTTGTGTGCATTTGCAGTGGGCCAATTAATGCTCACTCTAAAAATACTGGCAGTAAAACCAGTAGTCTCTCTCGACTAGATTTTTATTATTTCAAGTGAAAATGATTTAGATATTTCTCTGACTGTTCTCTCTCTCTCTCTCTCTCTAGTCTCTGTCTGTCTCTCTTACATTAACATTTGTCTTCTAAATGTCTGCTCAGGGATGGAATTTTCTGGCTTGATCTCCGAGCTTTAACCGTAGTGTTACATATGCTCCTTAGCCAAAATTTTCATGTTTCAAAAAAAAACAAAAGTGTGTCTAGTGTCCCCATAATGCTCCAACACTACCGGCAATGAGAATTTGCATTAACTGCAAGTAAACAAACAAACGTTCATCTACACCAACCTTGACACTACTCCTGATTGAATGAATCATTGAAGATGTGTCATATTATACTAATTTATCCACTTTTGTTCACATTATCTGACCCACGTTACAGAGGAAATCCATACTGTTCCCAACCTGCATTTGGGAGAGACGTTTCTCCAACATAATCATACCTTTACTTATCACGCTCCGCTGAGTAGTGTAGTTCGTTTGTGCATTTGCACTGGGCCAATTAAATGTCACTCTAAAAATAATGGAAGTAAAACCAGTACTCTCAAGTGAACAAAATATTTTGGTAGGACTATGCACAATTATTATAGGTGCACGTTTTCATGTTTTTTGTTTGAACTAAAGACATAAAGAACGACAGTGATAAGTTCTTTCTTATGTTTTATATCGTTTCAGGGGAAGCAACTCTTTCAGTGTTTTGTTTTTAAAAATGCAATCAACTGATTCGTCCTCTTCCGAGGCCGTCAGATACTCATGTCAGAACATTCATCTCAAGTAGATTTTATTATTTCAAGTGAAAATTATTTAGATATTTCTCTGACTGTTCTTCTCTCTCTCTAGTCTCTGCCTCTGTCTTGGTCTTGGTCTCTGTCTGTCTCTTCTCAGTTAGGTATGTTACAAAAAATTTCAAATATTTTTTATTAAATATGCAATTAACATCATTGAAAAGAGCACACACACACAAAAAACAACAACTTTAAAATGGTATTAAAAGTTCTTCGGTTGATTGTCTGTGACGAAAGTTACGATTTTTTGAATAATCAAATTTTCGACGTTTTCCTTCATTGGGTTACATAGCAAAAACTGACCGCGTGTGAGCCGTTTCATCACAAAAAGCACCATAACTTTGGAACGACTGAACCGATTGAAAAAAATCAAATATCAGTAGAAAGGTCTTTGTTTAGCCAAGATGATTAAGATCTTCATGAATCTCTGAGTCCATGCATTAATTAACAATTCATTCATTAATTGCCTTAACTGGCTGAAGCGAAGATCAACTGAGATTCCTAAAATCTTTACAGTTTCCAAAATCATCAAATTTTTGACTTGAAAATTGTTGAGTAAAGCCTCAAGATAATTATCATGATAAATTACAACAGTTATTCAATACCATTAGGATCAATCTTTAACTAACAATCAATTAATTACAGTTTGTCATGAAAAACCGCCTTTAAACAAGAAGTTGTCAACCTGTGCATTTTTATTTTTTATTATCTATTTACTCTTGGTTTATATATGTTTTTAATTATAAATAATATGTGTGTGTATTATTATATATCATATATCTGTGTGTATAGATATATGTAAGTATATTCATATTCATTAACTAAAATTTTAAAAAAATTGAGAGCCTGTGATGGTAGTATAAATACCCTTAAAAAACAGAAATGAAAATTTAATATTTCACTGAAAAGACCTCTCAAGTTTCTTGGTAACTTAGAAATTGAATCTTTATCAAGACTAAGAGTTTACAGATTAATTACTAATTAAGCTGTTCTGAGGGGTAAAAAAGATTCACAGACTGAATTGGTTTATAACTTGCTCTTCTGAAAATTTCATCTTGCAATTTTGATTTAAAAATTCTGCTGGTAGTAAGGACAGTGTATCTTTTCAATTATTTACCCTAACAAGCAACCTTTTTTGAAAAAGTTGTAATTTTTTTTTTCTTGCATAAACACACACTTTCTCATAAGCTGTCATACAACATGAAAGATAATGTGTTAGTATGTAAATATCTGTGTGGGTGTATGTGTTATAAGTGTACATATGCATATATGTATGTATGTATGTGTGTATATATACATATATATATATACTCCTAATCATAATTTAAGGGCCACTTCTTCCTTCCTCTCTAATTTTAAGTTGAAATAATTGACAATGTTTAGAATTGATTCTATGTTTTATTTCATCATTTCCACACCTGTTTTGGAAAAAGAAATTAGCACAATGACCCATTAGTGAACAGCACATGCATTTAAAGGAACATCCCCCCTTTTAAAAAAACAGAAAGTGTCAGATTTGGCCAATCTGTTTTCAATATCGCGTGTGTCCGCCCCGAGCCTGGATGCATGCTTCACAGCGCCGATGCATCGACCCCACAAGGGTACGGAGTGTGTCCTGAGGGATGGCCGCCCACTCGATCTGCAGGATGTCAACCAGCCTGGCCAGGGTGCCCGGTGGGGGGTGGTTGTCCCTGATGCGCCTCCCGAGCACATCCCAGAGGTGTTCAATTGGGTTCAGGTCAGGTGAGCACGCTGGCCAGGCCATACGGACGACTTCATGCTGCTCCAGGAAGTCGGTCACAAGGCGTGCTCGATGCGCAGGTGCATTGTCGTCCTGGAAGATGGCGCCTTGACCAAGGTCCACAAGCGCAGGCAGTGCCACGGCCGCCAGAACCTCGTCTCCCGGTACCGGACCCCGTTCAGGATGCCGTCAATGGGGAGCAGGGGGGTCCGGGTACCACGGCTCATGCCACCCCACACCATCACTGACCCGCCGCCGTACCGGTTATGCTCTTGGACAGTGGCATCAGCGAACCTCTCCCCTTGACGTCGCCACACCCGAGCCCGGCCATCGTTAAAGGTCAGGGTGAACCTGGACTCATCCGAAAACAAGACCCGGGCCCACTGTTGCCTTGTCCAGGTCACGTGCTCCCTGGCCCAGGTCATGCGGCGCACTCTGTTGACCGTTGACAGCACGGGTCGGACGGCCGGTCTCCGTGACCTCAAGTTTGCCTCATGTAGCCGTCTTCTCACCGTGCTGCAGCTGATGTTAGCACCTGTTGCGTCCCTCAGCTGACCCCTCAAGGTCACCGCAGTGGATGCCCTTTCCCTCAGGACGGAGAGGGCAAGGTAGCGGTCTTGCTGTCTTGTCGTTACTCTGGGTCGACCCGTGTGACGCCTTTCCTGGATTGCTCCAGTCTCATTGAAGCGCTCCAGCAGTCTCTGGATTGTGGAATGCGACACTTCAAGTCGTCTAGCAACTTCCCGCTGCGCTAGGCCTTCATCAAGCAGAGCGAGGGCTCTCCCCCGCTGCTCATCCGTCATCCGTCGTCTTGCAAGCATGGTTAAAACGAACCAAGAACGGGTCCTTTTTATCCTCGTCTGCGGGCAACTTTGGCTGGAGTAGTGTTCAAAAAGGGCTTGCCTTGCACGTGCAAAGCGAATTTTGTCGCTACCTTGCCTGCGTCGTCAGAGAGACCCTGCTGAAGATTCGACAATTTCGTGTGGAAATTGTCTTCCTTGGGCCGCCCATTGCAAATCGGCAAATCCCCAAACACGTGCCAAAAGGAAACTGCAATGTTGTCTGAGCTCTTATCCATTCAGTTACGGCAACGAATTGGAGAAAAGAGTAAGAGAAAATAGGTTATTTCTCCTTTCAAAAATTGACTCAAAAACGTTCCTGGCCCTTCAATAATGACGTGTAGTATATATACATATAACTTATAAGTATCAGTATGTGTAAAAACACACACACACACACACACACACACACACACACACACACACACACACACACACACACACACACATTTATGTAAATATCTATATGTATATCACTCAAAAAACAAAATTAAATGCAAACAAAAAACACAAAGACTGACCCATAATCAGATAATGCTACATCAAAATAAATCCACAGAACAGGTAACAAGATGAAAAGGGCATTAGCAGAAATGTATCATAACATACACGCACAAACACCAGGTATAAGAATAAGCTGTACTGCAAAAACAAAAAACTTCTGAAACACATTTACTTGAGTTACATACAAATAGTCCACACATACCAAAAACAAAAAACAAACAAAAAAGCACGGAATCCGTAGTCACATTTGATTTACACTACAGCTTGCCAAATGAAGAAATCACAAAAATGTGCAGACATTCTAAGAATGGAATCATGAAAGTCATCTGTGTAAAAACCAAATATGTCAAATGCAAATCTAAACTGTAACAAAAATGGAAAAAAACAAAAGATTATACATGAAGAGTATCCAATTCCAAGTGTTACTACCTAGATGCACCCCAGTCCCCTTAAAGTGTACACACTTGACAGGAAGGCTTCTCTTGACATCATTTTGCTGTCCATCACTCCCAATAATTTTTTGCTAAATACATGCAGCATACAAGTCACTGTTCTTCTCAGTACAACCATGCCATTTCCTTCTCTCCATCCCATACAGTGATGAAAACGACTGCTCCACATCATTTAGTTCATATGAAAGGCTACTATGTATCCCTGATGACTATCGTTGATGATGTCATATTATACAAATTTATCCACTTTTCCTTTAGCGAATTATCTGACCTACTTTACAGATCATTCAACGGTTGCTGCTTTTTCATATTGGAGAGACGTTTTACAAACCTACACAACGCTTCGGTTATTCCGCGCCGTCGAGTAGTGTAGTTCGTTTTGTGTGCATTTGCAGTGGGCCAATTAATGCTCACTCTAAAAATACTGGCAGTAAAACCAGTAGTCTCTCTCGACTAGATTTTTATTATTTCAAGTGAAAATGATTTAGATATTTCTCTGACTGTTCTCTCTCTCTCTCTCTCTCTCTCTCTCTTCTCTCTCTCTAGTCTCTGTCTGTCTCTCTTACATTAACATTTGTCTTCTAAATGTCTGCTCAGGGATGGAATTTTCTGGCTTGATCTCCGAGCTTTAACCGTAGTGTTACATATGCTCCTTAGCCAAAATTTTCATGTTTCAAAAAAAAAAAAAGTGTGTCTAGTGTCCCCATAATGCTCCAACACTACCGGCAATGAGAATTTGCATTAACTGCAAGTAAACAAACAAACGTTCATCTACACCAACCTTGACACTACTCCTGATTGAATGAATCATTGAAGATGTGTCATATTATACTAATTTATCCACTTTTGTTTGGGTCAGATAATGTGAACTATCTGACCCACGTTACAGAGGAAATCCATACTGTTCCCAACCTGCACTTGGAGAGACGTTTCTCCAACATAATCATACCTTTACTTATCACGCTCCGCTGAGTAGTGTAGTTCGTTTGTGCATTTGCACTGGGCCAATTAAATGTCACTCTAAAAATAATGGAAGTAAAACCAGTACTCTCAAGTGAACAAAATATTTTGGTAGGACTATGCACAATTATTATAGGTGCACGTTTTCATGTTTTTTGTTTGAACTAAAGACATAAAGAACGACAGTGATAAGTTCTTTCTTATGTTTTATATCGTTTCAGGGGAAGCAACTCTTTCAGTGTTTTGTTTTTAAAAATGCAATCAACTGATTCGTCCTCTTCCGAGGCCGTCAGATACTCATGTCAGAACATTCATCTCAAGTAGATTTTATTATTTCAAGTGAAAATTATTTAGATATTTCTCTGACTGTTCTCTCTCTCTCTAGTCTCTGCCTCTGTCTTGGTCTTGGTCTCTGTCTGTCTCTTCTCAGTTAGGTATGTTACAAAAAATTTCAAATATTTTTTATTAAATATGCAATTACCATCATTGAAAAGAGCACACAACACAAAAAAAAACAACTTTAAAATGGTATTAAAAGTTCTTCGGTTGATTGTCTGTGACGAAAGTTACGATTTTTTGAATAATCAAATTTTCGACGTTTTCCTTCATTGGGTTACATAGCAAAAACTGACCGCGTGTGAGCCGTTTCATCACAAAAAGCACCATAACTTTGGAACGACTGAACCGATTGAAAAAATCAAATATCAGTAGAAAGGTCTTTGTTTAGCCAAGATGATTAAGATCTTCATGAATCTCTGAGTCCATGCATTAATTAACAATTCATTCATTAATTGCCTTAACTGGCTGAAGCGAAGATCAACTGAGATTCCTAAAATCTTTAGTTTCCAAAATCATCAAATTTTTGACTTGAAAATTGTTGAGTAAAGCCTCAAGATAATTATCATGATAAATTACAACAGTTATTCAATACCATTAGGATCAATCTTTAACTAACAATCAATTAATTACAGTTTGTCATGAAAAACCGCCTTTAAACAAGAAGTTGTCAACCTGTGCATTTTTATTTTTTATTATCTATTTACTCTTGGTTTATATATGTTTTTAATTATAAATAATATGTGTGTGTATTATTATATATCATATATCTGTGTGTATAGATATATGTAAGTATATTCATATTCATTAACTAAAATTTTAAAAAAATTGAGAGCCTGTGATGGTAGTATAAATACCCTTAAAAAACAGAAATGAAAATTTAATATTTCACTGAAAAGACCTCTCAAGTTTCCTGGTAACTTAGAAATTGAATCTTTATCAAGACTAAGAGTTTACAGATTAATTACTAATTAAGCTGTTCTGAGGGGTAAAAAAGATTCACAGACTGAATTGGTTTATAACTTGCTCTTCTGAAAATTTCATCTTGCAATTTTGATTTAAAAATTCTGCTGGTAGTAAGGACAGTGTATCTTTTCAATTATTTACCCTAACAAGCAACCTTTTTTGAAAAAGTTGTAATTTTTTTTTTCTTGCATAAACACACACTTTCTCATAAGCTGTCATACAACATGAAAGATAATGTGTTATGTATGTAAATATCTGTGTGGGTGTATGTGTTATAAGTGTACATATGCATATATGTATGTATGTATGTGTGTATATATACATATATATATACTCCTAATCATAATTTAAGGGCCACTTCTTCCTTCCTCTCTAATTTTAAGTTGAAATAATTGACAATGTTTAGAATTGATTCTATGTTTTATTTCATCATTTCCACACCTGTTTTGGAAAAAGAAATTAGCACAATGACCCATTAGTGAACAGCACATGCATTTAAAGGAACATCCCCCCCTTTTCAAAAAAACAGAAAGTGTCAGATTTGGCCAATCTGTTTTCAATATCGCGTGTGTCCGCCCCGAGCCTGGATGCATGCTTCACAGCGCCGATGCATCGACCCCACAAGGGTACGGAGTGTGTCCTGAGGGATGGCCGCCCACTCGATCTGCAGGATGTCGACCAGCCTGGCCAGGGTGCCCGGTGGGGGGGTGGTTGTCCCTGATGCGCCTCCCGAGCACATCCCAGAGGTGTTCAATTGGGTTCAGGTCTGGTGAGCACGCTGGCCAGGCCATACGGACGACTTCATGCTGCTCCAGGAAGTCGGTCACAAGGCGTGCTCGATGCGCAGGTGCATTGTCGTCCTGGAAGATGGCGCCTTGACCAAGGTCCACAAGCGCAGGCAGTGCCACGGCCGCCAGAACCTCGTCCCGGTACCGGACCCCGTTCAGGATGCCGTCAATGGGGAGCAGGGGGGTCCGAGTACCACGGCTCATGCCACCCCACACCATCACCGACCCGCCGCCGTACCGGTTATGCTCTTGGACAGTGGCGTCAGCGAACCGCTCCCCTTGACGTCGCCACACCCGAGCCCGGCCATCGTTAAAGGTCAGGGTGAACCTGGACTCATCCGAAAACAAGACCCGGGCCCACTGTTGCCTTGTCCAGGTCACGTGCTCCCTGGCCCAGGTCATGCGGCGCACTCTGTGGACCGGTGACAGCACGGGTCGGACGGCCGGTCTCCGTGACCTCAAGTTTGCCTCATGTAGCCGTCTTCTCACCGTGCTGCAGCTGATGTTAGCACCTGTTGCGTCCCTCAGCTGACCCCTCAAGGTCACCGCAGTGGATGCCCTTTCCCTCAGGACGGAGAGGGCAAGGTAGCGGTCTTGCTGTCTTGTCGTTACTCTGGGTCGACCCGTGTGACGCCTTTCCTGGACTGCTCCAGTCTCATTGAAGCGCTCCAGCAGTCTCTGGATTGTGGAATGCGACACTTCAAGTCGTCTAGCAACTTCCGCTGCGCTAGGCCTTCATCAAGCAGAGCGAGGGCTCTCCCCCGCTGCTCATCCGTCATCCGTCGTCTTGCAAGCATGGTTAAAACGAACCAAGAACGGGTCCTTTTTATCCTCGTCTGCGGGCAACTTTGGCTGGAGTAGTGTTCAAAAAGGGCTTGCCTTGCACGTGCAAAGCGAATTTTGTCGCTACCTTGCCTGCGTCGTCAGAGAGACCCTGCTGAAGATTCGACAATTTCGTGTGGAAATTGTCTTCCTTGGGCCGCCCATTGCAAATCGGCAAATCCCCAAACACGTGCCAAAAGGAAACTGCAATGTTGTCTGAGCTCTTATCCATTCAGTTACGGCAACGAATTGGAGAAAAGAGTAAGAGAAAATAGGTTATTTCTCCTTTCAAAAATTGACTCAAAAACGTTCCTGGCCCTTCAATAATGACGTGTAGTATATATACATATAACTTATAAGTATCAGTATGTGTAAAAACACACACACACACACACACACACACACACACACACACACACACACACACACACACACACACACATTTATGTAAATATCTATATGTATATCACTCAAAAAACAAAATTAAATGCAAACAAAAAACACAAAGACTGACCCATAATCAGATAATGCTACATCAAAATAAATCCACAGAACAGGTAACAAGATGAAAAGGGCATTAGCAGAAATGTATCATAACATACACGCACAAACACCAGGTATAAGAATAAGCTGTACTGCAAAAACAAAAAACTTCTGAAACACATTTACTTGAGTTACATACAAATAGTCCACACATACCAAAAACAAAAAACAAACAAAAAAGCACGGAATCCGTAGTCACATTTGATTTACACTACAGCTTGCCAAATGAAGAAATCACAAAAATATGCAGACATTCTAAGAATGGAATCATGAAAGTCATCTGTGTAAAAACCAAATATGTCAAATGCAAATCTAAACTGTAACAAAAATGGAAAAAACAAAAGATTATACATGAAGAGTATCCAATTCCAAGTGTTACTACCTAGATGCACCCCAGTCCCCTTAAAGTGTACACACTTGACAGGAAGGCTTCTCTTGACATCATTTTGCTGTCCATCACTCCCAATAATTTTTTGCTAAATACATGCAGCATACAAGTCACTGTTCTTCTCAGTACAACCATGCCATTTCCTTCTCTCCATCCCATACAGTGATGAAAACGACTGCTCCACATCATTTAGTTCATATGAAAGGCTACTATGTATCCCTGATGACTATCGTTGATGATGTCATATTATACAAATTTATCCACTTTTCCTTTAGCGAATTATCTGACCTACTTTACAGATCATTCAACGGTTGCTGCTTTTTCATATTGGAGAGACGTTTTACAAACCTACACAACGCTTCGGTTATTCCGCGCCGTCGAGTAGTGTAGTTCGTTTTGTGTGCATTTGCAGTGGGCCAATTAATGCTCACTCTAAAAATACTGGCAGTAAAACCAGTAGTCTCTCTCGACTAGATTTTTATTATTTCAAGTGAAAATGATTTAGATATTTCTCTGACTGTTCTCTCTCTCTCTCTCTCTCTCTAGTCTCTGTCTGTCTCTCTTACATTAACATTTGTCTTCTAAATGTCTGCTCAGGGATGGAATTTTCTGGCTTGATCTCCGAGCTTTAACCGTAGTGTTACATATGCTCCTTAGCCAAAATTTTCATGTTTCAAAAAAAAAAAAAAAGTGTGTCTAGTGTCCCCATAATGCTCCAACACTACCGGCAATGAGAATTTGCATTAACTGCAAGTAAACAAACAAACGTTCATCTACACCAACCTTGACACTACTCCTGATTGAATGAATCATTGAAGATGTGTCATATTATACTAATTTATCCACTTTTGTTTTGGGTCAGATAATGTGAACTATCTGACCCACGTTACAGAGGAAATCCATACTGTTCCCAACCTGCACTTGGAGAGACGTTTCTCCAACATAATCATACCTTTACTTATCACGCTCCGCTGAGTAGTGTAGTTCGTTTGTGCATTTGCACTGGGCCAATTAAATGTCACTCTAAAAATAATGGAAGTAAAACCAGTACTCTCAAGTGAACAAAATATTTTGGTAGGACTATGCACAATTATTATAGGTGCACGTTTTCATGTTTTTTGTTTGAACTAAAGACATAAAGAACGACAGTGATAAGTTCTTTCTTATGTTTTATATCGTTTCAGGGGAAGCAACTCTTTCAGTGTTTTGTTTTTAAAAATGCAATCAACTGATTCGTCCTCTTCCAAGGCCGTCAGATACTCATGTCAGAACATTCATCTCAAGTAGATTTTATTATTTCAAGTGAAAATTATTTAGATATTTCTCTGACTGTTCTCTCTCTCTCTAGTCTCTGCCTCTGTCTTGGTCTTGGTCTCTGTCTGTCTCTTCTCAGTTAGGTATGTTACAAAAAATTTCAAATATTTTTTATTAAATATGCAATTACCATCATTGAAAAGAGCACACACACAAAAAAAACAACAACTTTAAAATGGTATTAAAAGTTCTTCGGTTGATTGTCTGTGACGAAAGTTACGATTTTTTGAATAATCAAATTTTCGACGTTTTCCTTCATTGGGTTACATAGCAAAAACTGACCGCGTGTGAGCCGTTTCATCACAAAAAGCACCATAACTTTGGAACGACTGAACCGATTGAAAAAAAATCAAATATCAGTAGAAAGGTCTTTGTTTAGCCAAGATGATTAAGATCTTCATGAATCTCTGAGTCCATGCATTAATTAACAATTCATTCATTAATTGCCTTAACTGGCTGAAGCGAAGATCAACTGAGATTCCTAAAATCTTTAGTTTCCAAAATCATCAAATTTTTGACTTGAAAATTGTTGAGTAAAGCCTCAAGATAATTATCATGATAAATTACAACAGTTATTCAATACCATTAGGATCAATCTTTAACTAACAATCAATTAATTACAGTTTGTCATGAAAAACCGCCTTTAAACAAGAAGTTGTCAACCTGTGCATTTTTATTTTTTATTATCTATTTACTCTTGGTTTATATATGTTTTTAATTATAAATAATATGTGTGTGTATTATTATATATCATATATCTGTGTGTATAGATATATGTAAGTATATTCATATTCATTAACTAAAATTTTTAAAAAAATTGAGAGCCTGTGATGGTAGTATAAATACCCTTAAAAAACAGAAATGAAAATTTAATATTTCACTGAAAAGACCTCTCAAGTTTCCTGGTAACTTAGAAATTGAATCTTTATCAAGACTAAGAGTTTACAGATTAATTACTAATTAAGCTGTTCTGAGGGGTAAAAAAGATTCACAGACTGAATTGGTTTATAACTTGCTCTTCTGAAAATTTCATCTTGCAATTTTGATTTAAAAATTCTGCTGGTAGTAAGGACAGTGTATCTTTTCAATTATTTACCCTAACAAGCAACCTTTTTTGAAAAAGTTGTAATTTTTTTTTTCTTGCATAAACACACACTTTCTCATAAGCTGTCATACAACATGAAAGATAATGTGTTATGTATGTAAATATCTGTGTGGGTGTATGTGTTATAAGTGTACATATCCATATATGTATGTATGTATGTGTGTATATATACATATATATATATACATATAACTTATAAGTATCAGTATGTGTAAAAACACACACACACACACACACACACACACACACACACACACACACACACACACACACACACACATTTATGTAAATATCTATATGTATATCACTCAAAAAACAAAAATTAAATGCAAACAAAAAACACAAAGACTGACCCATAATCAGATAATGCTACATCAAAATAAATCCACAGAACAGGTAACAAGATGAAAAGGGCATTAGCAGAAATGTATCATAACATACACGCACAAACACCAGGTATAAGAATAAGCTGTACTGCAAAAACAAAAAACTTCTGAAACACATTTACTTGAGTTACATACAAATAGTCCACACATACCAAAAACAAAAAACAAACAAAAAAGCACGGAATCCGTAGTCACATTTGATTTACACTACAGCTTGCCAAATGAAGAAATCACAAAAATATGCAGACAT
>JAPXFY010006047.1:0-13558 GCA_030674185.1 Monoplex corrugatus
AGGAAAGAGAGGGGAAAAAGAAAGAGAGAGAAAGAGAGGAGAGAGAGAGAGAGAGAAACAGATACTGATAGACGAGTGAGAGACAGAGAGACAGATAGAGAGAGACAAAGACAGACAGAGACACCGACACCGACACACGAGATAGGGAGCTACTCGTTTTATTCTCATATCAAAGAGATAAATGATAAAAGAGACACACAGACGGACAGACAAAAAAAAAAAAAGAAGAAAAAACAAGAACCAAAAAAAAGGAAGACAGGAAAAATGTGCTCTACCGCACGTTTCCCTCACACAAACATTCTTTCTTCTTTCAATATTATGATTTATTTTCTTCCTAATCTATTTTTCTTATTTTCATGGTAGATTCGAAAGTCGTGCAACGCAGCATTTAACCTTTCTAAGATTCTGTTAACAGAGTGATGCCAGCCGCTCTATGTGGCCGTAAACACGACTAACATAGACTCATCAGCTCTAACTAGGGGGACCACTAGATAAAAGACACACAGACAATAATACAATATCAAAGGTGAACTATCAGTGTTGTTTCTCACAATTAAAATAAGTGTTCGTTTTGAATTTCTTCCCGGGTTTTATATGTCATTATTGGTATATTTTTTTTAATTTTGCAAATGTTGGTCATCGCTTTGAGTCAGATTGAAGTTAATAACGACAAAGATATTTGAAGGACTCCCCTCTCCTCTCTCTCTTTTCAAATAATATCATTATTTTGGCTGCTTGTGGTGCTGCATGTGTACTTTTTGGTGGTGTGTGTGTTTGTTCCGGTATTTCTTTTAACATCTATTCACATACGTGCTTTTAGGGCGAAATAAAAGGTGTCCCATGGGGTGAATGAATCTATGAAATCCCTGAAGGCATTGTATCATGTAAAGTAACATCAAACAATTTAACGAACAAGAGAAAAACAATCAGATCATTAGAACGATAAGGCTTCATCAGTTTGCTCAGGGTTGTGTGTATGTATGTATGCGTGTGTGCATGCATGCGTGTGTGTGTGTATGTGTGTGTTGTGCGCGCGTGTGTGTATGTGTGTGTGTGTGTGTGCGCGCGCGCATGTGTGTAAGTGTGGGGTGGGGGGGGGGGCTATGTGACTGTGTGTGTCCCTCACTGTAAAAGAGCTCGCGCTTAGTGTAAACACACACACACACCACACAAAAACACACACACACACACAACACACACACCCCACCCCATATATATATTTTATACACACACACACACCTTATGATTGTTGAGCATCACCTCTGATTCAAGGAAAGGGAAAAAAATGAAAATCTCTTTGTGATACAGGTTTCAACATTATTTGGCTGTAACAGGGAGTAGCGGGATGTAAAACAATTGTTAAAAACATTTAGACAAAGACTTGTTGATCTCTTTATCCAAGAATGGTCTTTTCATTATTAGAAATTGTGATATACATGAGTGCTATGGGCCCTTCAAAACAATTTTTGACCAAAAACAAAAATTCTGTCAGGGGATTACATACTGTTTCAGAGTTGAAAATCACTCACTTAAGATTTAATTTACTACCACTGAGTAACAATTCCCACATCGTTTTAGTGAAGTATTCACAAAACGGAATGCCCATTTACAAGACACATACTGAAAACTGAAAACGAGTATCTTTTCTTACATAAGAATATCTCAATTACACAGTATTTGAGAAAAAATTCCTCAATGATTCGGCTAGAATACCATTTTATTTACTACTCCAAGCAGCAAAATTAATTTTTCATCACAGATACAATGTGTCCAGATTTGTTCTCATGCTATCAACGGGCCCCAAACAATCATGAATTAAGAAACTAACGAAAATACAAGTCGGGAAATGCCATTTTGTCATCACCAGTACTATAATACTGCATTACATAGAAACCCATCCAATATTGTATGGTTGTAATAAATGGTAAAAAACTATTTAAAGTATGTATTACTGCCATTTTTTTCATCATTGTGATATAAATTGATGTGCGCTTATTACGTCTTGAGTTTCTGATTTGTAAAACATGCACAAGAACGCGGGGATAAAAGATATTTCTTGACAAATTGAATGGTTTATCGATTACTTGATTTGTAGAATTATCGTTGAAATATTATTATTCACTGATTTGATTGGTTAACTGGCTTGATTGATTATTTCACTGGTTGATGGATGGTGGATGGAACTGATCGATTGATTCATGATCGGTTACTGACTAAGTACTTGACCGGGAGAGTGATTCACATGAAACTGAACAAACTGTTCGGTGATTTGGTTGACCATTGATTTACAGATGAGCATTTCCATTGGGTCACTAGTTGGTGGTGAAATGTTTTTATTTAAAAGGTGTAAGTTGTCTGGATAACTGAATGATTGAGCAATAATGATTGATTGACTTATCGATTCGTCTGGCACAGAACAATGAATGAACTAAATATTCGTTCGATTCGATTGACAAGGAAGTGATTATTTGCAAGTCAGTTGGTCAACAAATCAACTGCTGATCGATTGATGATCGTATTATCTGACTGACCACTGACTATACTGAAAGACTAAATGCTTGACCAGCAGATCGAGGAATGGAATGATATTTTTGAATTAATGTTTCATGCTTTAATCGACTGATTAAGCTTGCTGATATTATGTTGATAGCCAAATACGATTATAATGTTTCTTCTTTAAAAAAATTAGATCGGATGAACAAATGAAGGATCTGTTGACAGTTACATCGATGATATAATGTTTCTTCATTAAATGTTAGATCGGATGAGCAAACGAAGGATCTGCTGACAGTTACATCGATGAATACAAACTGAGGAAGGCACTGAAAATTACAAGTTTCGAAGATGTAATTATAAATGCATTTTAAAATTTGCATAAAACACATAAAGCCCTATTTCATTCCCCACCCTACAGGCTTTTAGCATTGTGCCCTAAGGCCGATGTACATTAAAAGTTCTGAGTTTTCATACCAATAATTCTCTGTCTTTCTGTCTGTCTGTCTTTTATCGGGCCAGCAGTAACAAGGTTTTGAATAAAACAAAACAAGACTTCGACCCCCCCCCCCCCCCCCTCTCTCTCTCACAACCCCACACACACACACAACCCGTCCCTCCTTCTCTCTCTCACCTACCCCCTCCCCCTCCCCTCTCCTCTCTAGAACAGAGCTTCATGGCACTTGGGGGTGAGGGGGGATGATGATGAAGGGGGGGGGGAGGAGAGGGGAGACAAGAGTTGTAGATGTGAAAGGAGCATAGAAAAACGTAATGGTGTAGATGCAAAGGAGTGTTAGTGTCATGTTGCAGTAACGGTGCCAGGGACTCAGTTTTCAGCGGCGCCAGAAGTCTGGCCAACGTCAGACTCCAATCGACGTCTGATTCTTCAATCAATGGTTTCCTGGTCAAATACTTTCGCCCCCTGCAATGCACATGTTTTACCCTAAATGTCACGATTGTTTCCCCTTCTTCTGTTTTTTTTTGGGGGGTAAAAGGGGGGGGCAGTCTGCTTTTTGGGCGGGAAAGGAAAGGGGAAAAACAAAGTAAAAAAGAAAGACAAATAACAAAAAAAAAAAAAAAAAAAAAAAAAAAAAGAAAAAAAAGAAACGATTAAAAAAAAAAAAAAAAAACAAAAAAAAAAAAGAGAAACATTTTTTTAAAGTAAAAAACACAGGGGGGGAAAAAAAAAAAAAAGGGGAAAAAAAGGAAGGAAGAAAGGAGAAAAACAAAACAAAACCAAAAAAAAAAATGGTCGAACTATCAAAAAAGTTCCTTTAAAACGTTTCTTGTTATGTTTCACGCTTTGTTCTTGTTAAAACTCGTAAAAAATCTAAAACCCTTCTGACGACTTTTAATGCTTTTACGAAAGGTAACAGGGAAACGGGATTTAAGTGTGTATTTTTTAAATACTTTTTACACAGGCGTAACACTGTAACGGGTTTTAATGTGTGTACTTTTTATACCTTTTACACAGGCGTAACACGGGAAACTGGCATTTAATGTTTTTTTTAAATTTCCTTTTACACAAGCTAACATGGAAGGAAATTTAATGTGTGTACTTTTTAAACCTTTTACACGGGGTAAACTGGAATGGCATTTAATGTGTGTGCTTTTTTACCTTTTTAACAGGGGGAACATGGAATGGCTTTTAATGTGTTACTTTTTAATACCCTAACAGGCGTAACATGGAAGGCATTTAAGGGGTTGTACTTTTTAATACCTTTTACCAGGCGAACACTGGAACGGGCTTTTATTGTGTATTTTTAAACCTTTTCAAGGGAAAACCGGGAACGCATTTATGTGGTATTTTTAAAACCCTTTTACACGGGGTAACACGGAACTAGCATTTAATGTGTGTACTTTTTAATACCTTTTACCAGGCGTAAACTGGAACTAGCATTTAAATGGGTACTTTTTAATCCTTTTACACAGGCGAAAACACGGGGAACTAATTTAAGGGGGGTTTACTTTTTAATACCTTTTACACAGGCAAACACGGAATGGCTTTTAATGTTTGTACTTTTTAATCCCTTTTTTACACAGGCGAAAAACTTTGCTACAAGCATTTAAATGGGTGTACCTTTGCATACCTTTCACAAAGGGTGAAAACACTGCAACTGGCATTTCAGTTTCAATTCTGGTTCAAAGTGACAGTTACATTAAGATTTTTTTTTAGAAAGGTATCCCACTAAAATACAATCCATTTAGATTGGGAGCGAGAACCTTGAGATGTCAAAATGGACACCGCTTGGGGGGATGCACAGACGACCGGACCCATAGGTCAATGATAACTGAAAAGGAAAAAAAAGATCCCTGCACTTTCAAAATTTTGAGTGAACCCGGGTCTTTTTTGCGCCCCTGATAATAGGTCACGCGAACAAGTATGTATTGTATAAAACACAAGAAGTATGTCTGCCAGACCCTATGAGTGTGTATTCTTTTGATCGTTTGGTGATATAATGTTTTGTATATATCTTTTTAGTGTTTGAAAAACTGTAACAACCTTGACTCAAATTATTGGAGAAATCGCAATACAAAAAGACTTTTTGTCATTATAAATTACAAATACATTTAAAAAATCAGTTTTTTTGTTCTTTTTGTTGTCTTTTGGGTGTGTGTGTTGTGTGTGGTGTGTGTTTGTGGTTGTGTGTGTGTTGTGTGTGTGGTGGGTGGTTTTTGTGTGGTGTGTGTTTGTCTTTCCAATGACGATTCCATTTGCAACTGAAAAATGTCAATGTGTTTATTTTTCTTTTTGGTATATTTGGGGGTTGTGACTTAAACCCCCCGCCTTACCCCCCCCCCCCCAAAAAAAAAAACAACAAAAAAACGAAAATTCTCAAGCCTCAACAACACCAACAAAAGCAAACAAACTTTCCCGGGTCTTTAGGGGACCTCCAAAAATGAAAAAAATAAAAAAAAGGCACAAAAAAGCTTCAGTCTTTCTCGTGTTCTCCCAAAAAAGGAAATTTACTTTAGGGCAAACGAATGCCCTGCTTTAACGGCCCACAGCGGGGTAAAACATGCACGGGCCGCTGCCACCTGCAGAAATGGAAAATTGTCCCCCCCTTCATATTGACGGCCTATTTGTCACACCCCAAGGCGTAATACACTATTACTCTTACTACCTTTGTGTAGAGTGAACTTTCTCTGTTTTTTCGTTTTTTTGTTTTTTCCTTACCTTTTCTCCCTTTTTTTTTCTTTTTTTTATAAGGCCATTGCATTCAGGGGGGGTTATTTGTGCTCCCTTTGGTCTTTTCTTTTTTTTTTTTTTTTTTTTTTTTCTTTTTTTTTTAAAAATTTTCCCCTCCATTTTCTGTGCTATCTTAATGGCCAAAGAAGCTGCAAAAGTTTTTTCAATGCCATGATGATGATGTTATGATGATGATGATGATGATGAGATAACTGATGCCATGGAGTTCCATCTGGGGGTGGGACTTCGGAAAAAGGGGTGACTCTACGCTTACTATCCAATAAAAACCTGACGTCAACCAGGGGCCCCCAAAGGATGCAGGGGCACCCGAAGATTTGAGCAACCCCCTCAAGACACATCCGGGAAAGTGGATGAGACTCGACTGTGTGGGTTTCCCGTCTTTCAAGAGCCCATACACGGCCAATTTGGGGGTGGAGCCGGTTTGAGTCGAAAAATCCCACAATATTTTTTAAGGGGTGGGGGGGAGGGGGGTTCGAACCTAAACCTTTTCCCGTCGGTAGTCCGTTGCGCTAACCACCCACCACCCCGGGGACTGGGTTACTTTTACCTTTTTTCACCTGCACTGGCAGGGTCTTTGGGCAGACTGTGGACCGAGATCTCGTTTCGGAGTTCAATCCCCCCCGCAACATGAAAAAAAGCCCCCTTTACTGCCCATCTACTAAAACCTCAATAATTCTCGCGGTGTCAATTTAGGGGGTTTCTAGGGGCCGCCCACCCAACCTTACGCTCCACGACCTCCCCCCCTCCATTTCAAGACCCTTTCCTCGCAGGGGGTTTTTCGAAAAAATCAAAAGATCTGCTGGTAATGCGGCAGTCGGGGTGAACGCATAGTAACTGACTGAATGCATGAATCCCTCTTTAACAAACTCCGAAACCTTTCCCTTTGTTTTTTCACCATTCCCCTGCCCCCCTCCACCCCCACTCCCCCCCCACCTCACCCCCACCCCTGATTATTCTTAACGAAAAAATTAAGTTACAAAAAAAAAAAAAAAATGTAAACGTTTTGTTTTTTATTTGTCTAAAGGCCTTCTCAAGCAGTGCCGACTGAATCGTAAACAAGGGTCTCCTGTTACATAATAACACAGGGAAATTGGCCTCGGAACTTTCCCAAAGGTTGAACCCGCACACATTATACCCATTTTAACTTCTTCGTAAGTGATAATTTTTAATTAATGTAAAGTTTTCCGATGTGTACCAACAAAAAAAAACAGTGTAAGAAAAAAAAAATTTAAAAAGACGGGGGAAAAAGTATACCAAATAAGCCCGTCAAAAAATATCATTTGGGGGGTTTTAAAAAAATTGACGGTTTCCCTGAGGTCTTCATGTGAGAGTCTTGTGACTCAAAAGCTGTTTCACATTTGTTTTTCAAATGACACGCAGATTCGTTTTCAAAATTACAGAACTTTAAGTACGAAAAAAGGATCAGAACGGGGAGAAGCCAAAGGGGCTGGTGGCGGTGGTGGTGGGGTTTAGTGGAAGCGCGGGGGGTGATGATACGGGGGGGGTGGAAAGGTGTGAAATGTCTAGGTAACGGAGGCCCAAGTGGACAGAGGATGGTTGGTGAGAAGTTTATTGAGAAGAAAAAAAAAGAAGGGAAAATAAAGGGGGGGGGGGGGGGGGGGAGAGGGGGGGGAGAGAACGACAAAGAGAGAGAAGAAGAAAGGAGAGAGGGGGAGAGAGGGGGAGAGAGAGAGAAAAAACAATCCTACCAAAAACAAAACTTTGAGAGGGAAAAAAAGGGGCAGAAAAAAAAAAAAAAAAAACAGAAAAGAAAGAAAAGGAAAGAAAGAGGGCGAGCAAAACAAAAACCCCCTTTCAAAATCTCTTTTTGTGGCCTATTTCAAAATAACTATTTTGTGCAGGTCTTTGCGCCCCCTGAAAATGAAGTATATGGTTTTTTTGTTTGTTTTTTGTTGGGGTGGCGGTATGATGTTGTTTTTTCCCGGGGCGGCTTTTCCAAAGCAGAAAAACCAATAGTACTCTATTTGATTTTAAATCAGTTCATAAATACCTGGCTATGATATCCTACCACCCATCTAGTTTAAAAAGGGAGCCCTTTCCATTTCCTAATATCATTTACTTCTCATTATGCCAATATATGTAGTGCGAACGAAGGTTCCCATTTCTTTTTTTTTTTGCCCACCCCTGTTATCCCCCAATATATTCCGGGGCCCTTAAAGATCCCTTCATTTCGCTGTTTCCCCCGGTGTGTTCAGGGGTCCTTCTCTTCCCTCTTCTGGGCCCCATAAAAGGGCTTTCTGGGGTTACCCTTTTCTCACCCAATGATGTCCCAAACATCTCCACAGCCTTTTCCCAAATACAAATCTACCTTTTTCAGATCAATGTATTGAAACTAACATGATTTTAAAATGTTTCTAATTCAGTTAGAACCACCCATACAAGACTGGGGCATCTTTTCTACACATGCATACATGTTTTGGATAGCTTGATCTAGCCTTTTAAACAAACCGTGAAACTTCTAAAAAAGATTTCATTAAAGCCAAACTTACGCCATAGTAACAATTCATCCCCAAAAAGCCCAAAACTTTTGTATTAGTAAAAAATGTACACATTTGGACCCCATGACCAAAAAAACCTGAAATTTAATGGGTCACCTAATTTATAGAGACTACTCAATGAAATGAGCCATGACCAACTTTGGTAAAAGAAAAATCCATCCACAAACAACCGGAAAATCACTCATTTGATGAATTTCTTTAGAAAGCACATAAACAGGCGCACCCCAAATTTGGTGGTGAAAAGTTCGATCACAAACAACTGAAAATCTTCCATTTGATGACACTTCTTTAAAGGACATATACACAACACAGGTGTGACCCCAAACTGGTAAAACTGCAAATACCTAAAAAAAAAAAATTTCGTTTTATAACATTCCCTTAAAGGACACAGACACCACGTGTGACCTAAATTTGGAGTTAAAAAATTCACCCAAAAACAAATAAAATCTTCAGTCTGACCACATTTCTTTAAAGGACACATACTTTGCATCAATACACTCTGGCTTCCTCCAGTCAATATAAAAACATGTCCCCCCCTCAAATATGAGGGGAAAAGCTGTTAAAAAAAAAAAAGTCACCACTACCACTTGAAAAACACCCCCCACTTTCGCAATTATTGACTCAACACATAAATCATTACCGAGGCCATTTAAAAACACAGTTAAAGCCTTGTTGTGCCAATACAAAGAAAAAATTTAAAAGCCTTGTTGTGCTAATTCAAAGAAAAAAGTAGGTCTTCCGCTCTCACTCTCTCTTCCTCTCTCCTCTCCCCTCCCTCTCTCTCCCTCCATCTCTTTTCCCCCACCAACCCCACCCCCCCCCCCCCCCTTGCTTGCCTACTCTCTCTTTAAGCTCCCCAGTATCTATCGCCTCTTCTTCTACACTACAACAAAAGTTAGGTCTTATCTGTTATCCGCCTTAATGAAACAGGCTGTAACTCCTGGAAATTTTCCCCCCTTGTCAAAGCCTTTCTGAGGCTTGACGAGGACTGAACAAACAAGAATGGGGGGAATTAGTCAAAAGAAGGATTGCGGAGGTGGGGGATGAGGGGGAGGGAGAGAAATCTGGTGAAGAGAAAGGAGGGAGGTTTTGTGTGTGTGTTTTGGTGTGTGTGTATACGGGCGCGCGCACGCTCGTGCACGCGTGTGAGTGACAAAGAGATAAAACAAAGACAGAGACAGACAAACTGACTCAAAACTAAGAAGTAAGTGGTGAGTGTGTGTGTGTGTGTGTGTGTGTGTGTGTGGTGTGTGTGTGTTTGTGTGTGTGTGTGTGTGTGTGTCACGCACGCGCGTTGTGTGGGTATGTGTGTGTTTGCGTGTGTGCACACGCATGCGCCGCTTTGGTGTGTGGTATGTGTGTGTGTGTATGCGCGTGCGGGGTGTGCGCCCCGGCGTGCATGCGTGGGTATGTGTGTGGCGCACGTGCAAGTATGTGTACACATTATGTACATACACACATAATACCTGTATATCCATATCTGTATATCTTATAACATAAGTGTGGACATGTACAAGTGTTACATACGTATGTATCACTGCATATGTGTGCATGTCTTATGTGTGCATATAATCACATATCACAGATCTACACAGAGACAGGTAGACATAAATATAGATGAGGTTACAGATAAGATATATAGATATACATACAGAGACATAGATATATGTGGAAAGTGGGGGGGGGGGGGTGAGAGAGAGAAAAGAGAAAGAGAGAGACATATACATGCTAGTCACGGGCCTTATAGTTCATTTTATTTCAATTTTTCACATTAAATGTCCAGCGAGTCACTACAGTACGCGATGTATATTTGCATATGTGTGCATGCAATGCATGATGAGCAGTGAGTCACACACACACACACCCCCTACACACACACACACCACACACACACAAACCACACACACACACCACACAACTAGGCACAGATTTGTGACACACATAAGAGAATTTTTTTTCACATCTATTATCGACTGATTTAAATTTTTCGTCAGCACTAAAAATCAAGTGACCTGACCCGAAAGGAATAACCATCCCAGAAAAACGGGACGAAAGGGGTGTAAGGAACAGCAACTGAGATAAAACGCACAGTACGAAGGTAACTTAATGCAGTGCGCATCAGATTCGAACAAACCAACCACAGGCGTTTACTTTTTCTTCTACTTTTACACCCCCACCCTCAAAATCAAATATGAAAAATACAAACCAATAAAGATATAAACAGACAGAAATATTCACATATCTCACAAAAACGAAATGAACAACAAGCATATTCGCTATCTCACAAAAAAACGAAATGAACAATAGCTGGTTTACATATCTCACAAAAAAGAACAAAACAAAACAAATAAATTTTTAAAAAGTCACAACACACACACACCGCACACGCACACCACACGCCACACACAACACACACACACACACACACACACACACACACACGAAAACTAACAACTTAAGTATTCACATGAAATGAACAAACAGAAATATTCGCACCCCAGATCCAGAAGTCTTCAAACTTAAAAGTTATGAAACAAAAAAAAATCAGAACGAGAACTGAGATCGGGGCAAGGAAAAGGATACACCGAGTACGCGACACGGAGAGGAGGTAAGAAGTTTAAATGTGAAAAAGGATGATTTAGAGACAGAGAGGGCGGGGGAGAGGGAAACGTCTGGGTTGGGAGCAAACTACACAGAATATTGACCCACAACAGCACCTCAAGTGTTTTGAAAGCAACAGGGGGGTGGTAAATGAGAGAAATAGGAGCTGATAAGGAAGAGTGAGAATAGGAGGGGTTTGAAGATGGAAGGAAGGGGGGGGGTGAAAAGGGGTCCGGGGTCAAATGGTGTATTGTACGTACGTCTCAGTTCAGCACGTAAGCATAACAACTGTGCGATGGCACATCCCTTTATGATATGACTGGTGGTCAAGACACAGTAAACCCACCCCCATTGCCTACCTGCAGGTGGAAATGTTATTCTATACAGCAATAGCACATGTCAAAGCAGCAGTAATAGTAGCAGCACTGGTAGTAATAGCAGAACTTGCAGCACCTGCTTTAGTAATAACAACAACAAACAGCAACACCAACAACCAAAACCGTAACAACCAACAGCAATATCAAAAAACAACTCTGTAGTTATAACAACACAGCAATATAAAACAACAATACCATAAGTAAAAACGCAGTAAGATAACGGTACACGGGGCATGTAAAACTGAAAAATACAAACTTCATAGTTAAGGCTTTTATTTCAAACTGAAGTATTTGTTTGAAACAAATGACTGTTTTCAATGTTACTAGATTCTTCTAAACAGATAAAAAAAATAAATAAAATCTACAAAAACACATAACTTCTGGGGGAAAACATACTAGAACAGAAAAAAAAGACATTTATAAATACACAATGATCATCAAAACATGGGTTTACAGTACAGTATACAATTACAAACCTATATATATTACAGTCGAAATTATGCTTGTCAATGACATAATGTTGAACGAAATCCATGTGTATGCACAATAATGGTTTTTAAATTCCATACAAATAATACTTTTACTGTGTACCTAAGTCCTAAGTTATTCACACTGCCCATTCCTACTGATGTACATATGTGCTCTGTGCAATGCATTGTTCTGGGGTAAGATAAACAATAACATTATCAAAAAACACGAACCCATTTCAAAAGTGAATAATCTTTTGTATCTTCAAAAGATTCAGCAAAACAAACACACACACACACACACACACACACACACACACAAAACACATTCTCTCTCTCTCTCTGACACAAAAAAATGCACACAAACACACATACACAAATACACACACCACACACACACCCCACACACACACCCCCAACCACGGATCGCTCAGAATCCTACCCCCAGGTGTTTAAAAGCAAACAAAAGCGTGGAAAAAGCCCTCATGCTCTCCTGACAAGCTACAATAGACAAATTTGCTATCTCTAAGATACGGCCACGAGCACCAGGACCCCTGGCTTCCAACTAAGCCGAGCTGATAATGTTTAAACTTTTTGACAGTCAGATAGGAGCTGTTAATGAATAGACGCGATGAAACCTGGCTAAATTTAAACCTAGCTTCCCTCCCCGAGTGCAAACAAATTTAAAAAGCGGCCCAAACTGTAAGCCCTGAAAGGCGGGGGAACTGATAGGCCCGTGTTTAACCTGCACGGACGAGAGACACAACCAACGCGCAGGTACTGATTGATAGAAACGGCACAAAGCCCTCTCGTCAGACAATAATTAAACTGTGTAAATCTGAATTTCATTGCCATGTCTAACAATTAGATCTGCAGAGAGTTAACGGTCCCAGGGACCCCCCAGACAGGGGGGAATTAGAAAGCATTCGTGCCGTGCACAATATTATTTACACGTGAATAACAAGAACAGAACAGTGCTGGTTAAAGTTGAGAAGAATTAGTATTGACAGTAATGACACCACACAAGTTCAACATGCCAATTATCCAGGGCACTAATGTAAATTGGTCAGCAAATAACAGGATAAGCCTGCACAAAAGTCATTTAGAAATTTGCCCAAGTATTGGTTGTGTGTGTGTGTGTCACATTACTGTGTTGTGTACGCGTGCATGCAAATGCATATGTGTGCATGCAAAGCATGCAAATTTCATCCTGCATGTGCGTGAAAATGCATTGGTGTGTATACCTGAGCAGTATGCAAAGTGTTCATTTGAGTGTGTGAGCGCATGTATGTGTTCATGCATGATTGTTGGGGGTTGTGAGCATGTATGCATATGTGTGGCATGTGTGCATAGTGGTAAAGTCACTATGTGAGAGGGGAGAGAGAGAGGGGAGAGAGAGAGTGAGTGTGTGTGGTGTGTGTGTGTGTGTGTTGTGTGTGTGTGTGTGTATAAGTGTGTCTGTCTGTCTGTGTCCCATGTGTGTTTGTGTGCATGTGGTGTCTGTGTGTTTGTGTCTGTGTGTGTTCATGTGTGAGGTACAAAAGAAAAAACAGTAGAGTGTATTCATAAACTGTGTAGTATGCCCATGCATTCAAAACAGTGCGAGTGCAAAATGTGTATACACATGAACGTGTGTATTGTAACTAGGAAGTAGGAGGGGGTGTTGTTCATGCATGCATATTTATATGTGATTGTGAATGTACTGGGAGGCAGGCAGATGGTTGTTCAACTTCAGCATGCACATGAAGTGTGAGTGTATCATGTTCATGCACCCACCCAAGCATACATTCTTTTAGACACTGTGACCACACTTTGTGTGCATGAGTTTTAACTTTTTAAGATACAGACAGAAGCTTCCTTTATAATTTAGATTTACGACAACACTAACCG
>JAPXFY010006048.1:0-13555 GCA_030674185.1 Monoplex corrugatus
TAGTATTGTTAGTTAGTTTAGTTAGTTAGTAGTTAGTTAGTTAGCTAATTAGTTAGATAAATTAGTACGTTAGTTATTACGTTCGTTAATTAGTTAGTTAATTAGCTAGTTAGTTAGTTGGTTAGTCATTAGTTTGTGTTGGGTGGTTTGTTAGTTGGTTAGTTTTGTTATTTAGTTAGCTAGTTAGTTTTGTTATTAAGTTAGTTAGTTAGTTAGGTAGTTAGTTAGTTATACATGAACCTTCTTACTTACTTATGTTGGTAGTAAGTTCGTTATGTAAGTTAGTTAGTGAGTGTGTTAGTTAGTAAGTTAGTTAGTGAGTTAGCTGGTTGGTTATTCAGTTTAGTTAGTTAGTTAGTTAGTTTAATTAGTTACTTAGTCAGTTAGTTAGTTAGGTTAGTTAGTTAATTAGTTATTTATTTAGCTTACTATTTCGTAGGTAGTTAGGTCATTTCGTTAATTAGTTAATTATTTGGTTGGTTAGTTAGTTAGTTAGTTAGTTAGTGAGTGAGTGAGTTAGTTAGTTAGTTAGTTGTTTAGTTAGTTAGTTAGTAAGTTAGTTAGTAAGTAAGTTACTTAGGAGACTTCTGACTTATGTTGGTAGAAGTTCAGTTCGTTAGTAAGGGAGTTGGTCAGTTTATTTCGTTAATAAGTTAGTTAATTAGTTATATAATAAGTACTTAGTGAGTTAGTTAATTATTTACTTATCTAGTTATTAAGTTAGTTGGTTAGTTAGTAAGTTAGTTAGTTAGGTTAGTTAGTTAGTTCGTTAGTTTGTTAGTTTCGCTAGTTCGTTAGTTCGTTAGTTTAGTTAGTTAGTTAATTATAGTTAGTTAGTTAGTTAGTTAGTTATGAATCTTCTTACTTACTTATGTTGGTAGTTAGTTCATTGTGTAATTTAGTTAGTGAGTTAGTTAGTTACTTACTTACTTACTTGCTTAGTCAGTTAGTTAGTTAGTTATTTAGTTACTTACTTCTTTAGTTCGTTAGTTTGTTAGTTCGTTATTTAGTTAGTTAGTTAGTTAATTGGTTAGTTGTTTACTCAGTGAGTTAGTTTATTTAGTTAGTTCGTTCGTTAGTTAGTTAATTACTTAGTTAGTTATCAGTTAGTTAGCTAGTTTGATAGTTAAATGGAAGCTTCTTACTTACTTATGTTGGTAGTTAGTTCATTACGTTAGTTAGTTAGTTTGCTTGGTTGGTTGGTTGGTTGTTTAGTTAGTTAGTTAGTTATTATCTATTTAGTTAGTTAATAAGTAAGTTAGTTAGTTAATTACTTAGTTAGTTAGTCAGTTAGTTAGCTAGTTTGATAGTTAAATGGGAAGCTCTTACTTACTTATGTTGGTAGTTAGTTCATTACTTAGTTAGTTAGTTGTTTGGTTGTTGGTTGGTTGTTTAGTTAGTTAGTTAGTTAGTTTAGTTAGTTATCTATTTAGTTAGTTTAATAAGTAAGTTAGTTAGTTAGGAGACTTCTTACTTATGTTGGTATGTATTTCAGCTCATTGGTTAGTTAGTTAGTTAGTTAGTTAGTTAGTAAACTACTTAGTTAGTTATTTAGTAAGTTACTTAGTTAGTTAGTTAATAATTTCTTATTTAGTTAGTTGGTTACTTAGTAGCTAGTTAGTTAGGTAGGTAGTTTAGTTAGTTAGTTTAGTTAGTCAGTTAGTTAGTTAGTTAAATAAGAAACTTCCTACCTAGTTATGTTGGTAGTTAGTTCATTACGTTAGTTAGTTATTAATTAGTAGTTATTAGTTAGTTAGTTAAGTTAGTTTAGTTAGTTTGAGATTAATTAGTTCTTAGTCAGTTAGTTAGTTAGGTAGTTAATTAATAGTAAGTTGTTAATTACTTACGTATATTCGTAGGTAGTTAGATTATTTCGTTAGTTAGTTATTTACTGGTTATTTATTTATTTATTTATTTAGTTAGTTAGTTTTTTGTGTAGTTAGTAAATTGGTTAGTAGTTAGTTTATTAGTTAGTTACTTGCGTATATTCGTAGATAATTAGTTATTTCATCAGTTAGTTAGTTACTTGGTTGGTTTTATTAGTTAGTTAGTTAGTTAGTTAGTTGTGTACTTAGGAGACTTCTGACTTATGTTGATAGAGAGTTCAGTGCGTTAGTAAGTTAGTTGGTGAGTTAGTTAGTTAATAAGTTAGTTAATTAGTTATATAGCAGGTTACTAGTTAATTATTTACTTAAGTAGTTATTAAGTTAGTTGGTTAGTTAGTTTGTTAGTTCGTTAGTTCGTTAGTTCGTTAGTGTTAGTTCGTTAGTTCGTTTAGTTCGTTAGTTCGTTACGTTATTCGTTATTAGTTAACCTTGTTCCTTACTTAGTTGGTAGTTAGTTCATTTTGTAAGTTAATGAGTTAGTTAGTGAGTTAGTTAGTTAGTTAGCTGTTAGTTGGATAGTTAGTTAGATAGTTAGTTAGTAGTTTAGTTATATATAGTCAGTAGTTAGTTAATTAGTTAGTTAGTTTCTTACTTACTTATAGTAGTAGTAGTTAGTACATTTCGTATAGTAACTTAGATAATTAGTTAGTTATAGTTCGTAAGTTCGTTAATTTGTTAGTTCGTTATTTAGTTAGTTTGTTAGTTAGGTAGATAGTTAGTAAGCTAGTTAGTTAGTTCCTTAGTTATTAGTTAGTATCTTCGTTAGTTCGTTAGTTTGTTAGTTCGTTATTTAGTTAGTTAGTTAGTTAGTTAGTTATTTAGTTAGTCAGTCAGTCAGTTAGTTAGCTAGTTAGATAATTAAATGGGAAGTTTCCGACTTACTTATTTTGGCAGTTAGTTCATTACGTTAGTTAGTTAGTTAATTGCTTGGTTGGTTGTTTGGTTGGTTGGTAGTTTAGTTAGTTAGTTAATTAGTTAGTTAGTTAGTTGGTTATTGTTAGTTAGTTAGTTAGTTATGAACCTTCTTACTTACTTATTTTGGTAGTTAGTTCATTATGTATGTTAGTTAGTGAGTTAGTGATTGAGTGAGTGAGTGAGTGAGTTAGTTAGTTAGTTAGTTAGTAAGTTGGATAGTTAGATAGTTAGTTAGTTAGTTAGTTACTTAGTCAGTAAGTTATTAGGTAGTTAGTTAATTAATAAGTTAGTTACTTACGTTTATTCGTAGGTAGTTAGATCATTTCGTTAGTTAGTTATTTACTGGGTTATTTAGTTAGTTAATTAGTTAGTTAGTTAGTTTTTTGGGTAGTTAGTTAGTTAGTTAGTTGGTTAGGTAGTTAGTTAATTAGTTAGTTGCTTACGTATATTCGTAGGTAATTAGTTCATTTCGTTAATTAGTTAGTTACTTGGTTGGTTAGTTAGTTAGTTAGTTAGATAGTTAGTTAGTTAGTTAATTAGTTACTTAGGAGACTTCTGACTTATGTTGGTAGAATTCAGTGTGTTAGTAAGTTAGTTGGTGAGTTAGTTAGTTAATAAGTTAGTTAATTAATTATACAGTAAGTTACTTAGTTAGTTAATTATTATTATTATTATTATGAACATTTAGTACGCCTAATCAAATTAATGCCCTAGGCGTTTACAATGGCAAAACATATAACCAGAATCACAAGCACACACACACACGCCCACAGAAGCACCCACACACACACAAACACACACACACACACACACAAACACCACACAGCATGACATGCAAATACAATGACACATTGACACTAAGACACTATAATGTCACCATTACATTACATGGGGGGAAGGGGGCAGAGATTACCAGTTTTGGGAAACAGGTGAGTTTTGAGGGAGCGTTTGAATGTGGACAGAGAGGGTGAGTATCTAAGAGAGCGAGGTAACTGATTCCAGATGGTTGGAGCTTGATAGGAAAAAGAACGCTGCCCAAACCTTTTAGTGCGGACTATGGGGATACTATAGAGACGGGTATCAGATGAGGACCGCAAAGCTCGAGATGGCGTGTAGAGATGTAACAGATGGGTGAGATACTCAGGACAGGAAGACTCAATAGATTTGAAGCAGAGGCAGGCAATCTTGTAGGATATTCTTTGCTGAACAGGGAGCCAGTGGAGAGAACAGAGCAATGGCGTAACATGGTTAAATTTTGAAGAGCGGAAGATGAGACGGGCAGCATGATTTTGAACTTTCTGAAGTTTGTTAATGAGATGAGAGGGGGAACCAGAAAAAAGAGCATTACAGTAATCGAGACGGGATAGAACAAATGCACAGACAAGAGCCTTTGTCGTGTCTTCTGAGAGGAGGTGGCGGATAGAAGCAATTCGGCGGAGTTCAAGAAAACAAGTCCGACAGACGTTGCTCACATGCTGGTGGAAGGACAGGGTTTGATCAAGAGTTACACCAAGGTTACGGGCAAAATGGGAGAGAGGGATAGATGAGTCAACAAGTGTGACAGAGGTTGGAAGAGAGGGGTGATTTTGGAGTTTGGGTGGGGTGATCAAGATCAATTCGGATTTCTCTTCATTTAATTTCAGTTTGTTTTCAGTCATCCAATCCTTCAGGTCAGCTACACAAGATTGGGTTTTCTGGATCATGATGGGAAGGTCAGGGAGAGGCCCAGAGACATACAGCTGATTGTCATCCGAGAAAGAATGATGCTGAAGCAGGTGTTCTTGGACAATAGAGGAGACAGGGTAGGTGTAGAGAATGAAAAGTAGGGGGCCCAGAACAGATCCTTGTGGCACTCCGTAAGTCAGACAGGAAGGATTAGAAGAAAGACCATTGACAGAAACTACTTGCAGACGATTGGTGATGTAAGAATGAAACCAGTTCAAGACAGTATCATGGAGCCCAAAAGAGTGATGTAGACGGGAGAGAAGGATAGAGTGGTCAATAGTGTCAAAGGCAGCAGATAGGTCCAAGAGAGTCAAAAGTGATACGTTGTTAGAGTCGAGAGTAGTCAGTAAGTCGTTGCAGATTTTGAGAAGAGCAGTTTCGGTACTATGTCCAGAACGGTAAGCAGACTGAAGGGAATAGACAAGGTTATTGGAATGAAGGTGGTTTAACAGCTGGTCGAGAACAACTTTCTCTAAGACCTTGGAAAGAAAAGGAAGATTTGACACAGGTCTATAGTTTTTCAAATTCTCAGGGTCAAGAGTCGTCTTTTTTAGAAGAGGTCTTACAATTGCTGACTTGAAAGAAGAAGGAAAGGAGCCAGTTGAGAGGGAATGGTTAATGATATTGGTGATGTGAGGGAGAAGAGTATCGAGACAATGGGTGAGAAAAGAAGCTGGCAATGGGTCGAGTTCACAGGTTTTAATGCCAGATTTCATGATGATTTTCTTAACAAAGTCCTCAGAAACGGGTTGGAAGAAAGTAAGGGGGATTCCAGAGAAAGGGGGTTCAGGAAATGTAGCATGAGTGTTCGTCGTGGAATCGAGAGAAAGCCTGAGGTTAGCAATCTTGTTGAAAAAATAGTCAGAGAAAGCCTGTGGAAGATCAGAAGGTGGCAGGTGAGATGGAAGAGGAGAAGAGCCAGTTTTGCCAAGAAGAGTATTAGTTATATTATACAGTTGTTTGGAAGTGGAACAGGCAAGAATTTTAGCATTGTAATAGGCTGATTTAGAGGCATCTACGAGGCTATTGACAATTTTGTTGGCAGTTTGAAAAATTTGCTTATGAACAATCAGACTAGACTTGAGCCACTGTCTCTCGGCTCTGCGCCTTTCACACTTGGCCGCTTGCAGCTGAGGCCCAATGGAGGAGAACCAAGGTGATGGTGGCCTCTTGGAAACAAGGCGGCCACAGGCAGGAGCGAACCGATCCAGGAGCCCAAGGAGAAGGGAGTTGAGGTCATCAGGTGTGGTTGGCGGGGAAGCAGATAAGAGAGACTGAAGGTCAGCCTCAAAGACAGTCATGTCCACTGCAGAAAGGTGTCTGGCTTGAATGTACGTTTTGCGGGGTGGAGGGCGGGAAAAGTGAAGATCAGCAACAAGGCAGACATGGTCAGATGGGAGGGTGTGGTCGATGATGATGGAACTCACCATGGTCTGGTCAGTCCTGTGGATTATATTATCCAATGTGTGCCCACGAATGTGAGTGGGAGCGTGGACGCACTGAACCAGGCCGTAGCAGTCCAGGAAATCGATGACTTTGGAGGTGGTGGGTTCGGAGGGGCGATCAAAATGAATGTTAAAGTCACCAGCGATGATGTAGGAACCATGGAGGGAGTTACAGTAGGACAGCAGATCCGGGAATTCGTCAATGAAGTTGGAGTCAGTGAGACGGTTCTTAGAGTTTGGAGGAGGACGATACAAACACAGAAGGTGGAAAGTGTGGTGGGGGAAGGTGAGGGTAAGTTGTGCCAGTTCGAAAGAAGTGTGGGTGAAAGGGAAGGAGGATTTGGTGGAGAGGAAAGGGGAGAGTGGATCAGCAACAACAAAAGCAATGCCACCACCACGGGACTGGCGGGGGAAGGAGAGGGTGTGGTGGCCAGGGGGAGCGATGTCACGGCACTTAGCCTCGTCACCTTCAGCACGAAACCAAGTTTCCACCACAGCAAAGACATCGACGTTGTTGTCGTGGATGAAGTAGGACAGAGCAGAGCGTTTTTCTGTGCCAGTCCCAAGCGCTTGGGCGTTGAAGACAGACAGACGAAATGAAGCAGATCGGCGGGAGAAGCAATTTACAGGAGAGCCAGTGTTGATGCGAGTGAGGTTGGCAGTGTTATGGTAGACGGTAGAACTTCGTTGTTTTTGATCATTTCTTCTGTTAGATACGATCACGGTAATGTTGTCTTGTTTACGTCTGCCGCCACGACGTGAGCGCCTGCGTGGTAACGAGTAACCAATGCCAAGTTGGCGAAGTCGAGAGGTCAGGTCAGGGGTCAAGGGCACTGCACCGATAGATACCAGCTGTTGGCGTGTGTAGCAAAGCGACTCACACTGACCTGATAACACTGCTTCACGTTGTCTGCCACTCACAAAGCATGCCGGCTGCACGTGCGTATTGGCGAGAGGGAGGGGATATGGCGGTTGATTCAACTGTAAAACTGCCAGTCTTATCGAAAAGAACATGTAAAATACAGTCAATCTCACAAACATAGCAGCACCACAGCACCACGGAAACATCGTCCAGTCCATCACGAACCACCACAACAAAAACTAACAGCAAACAACGTACACAGACAGAGAATCCAACAAAAAACGCAGGAGCAGAATGCACTCAGCCTGCAAGGCGTGTGACCCTTAAGTAGTTATTAAGTTGGTTGGTTAGTTAGTTAGTTCGTTAGTAAGTAAGTTACTTTGTTAGGAGACTTCTTACTTATGTTGATATGTATTTCAGTTATTTAGTTAATTAGTTAGTTAGTAAGCTACTTAGTTATTTAGTAAGTAACTTAGTAAGTTAGTTAGTTGATTATTTACTTATTTAGTTAGTTGGTTAGTAAGTTAGGTAATTAATTACTTAGTGAGTTAGTTAGTTAGGTAGTTTCGTTAGTTAGTTAGTTAGTTAGTTACTTAGTCAGTTAGTTATAGGTAGGTAGTTAGTAATTAGTTAGTAAGTTAGTTAGATAGTTAAATAAGAAACTTCTTACTTTCATGTACTTATTTGGTAGTTACTTCATTACGTTAGTTAGTCAGTTACTTAGTTACTTAGTGAGTTAGTGAGTTAGTTAGTTAGTTAGTTAGTTAGTTAGTTAGTAAGTTGGATAGTTAGATAGTTAGTTAGTTAGTTACTTAAATCAGTTAGGTAGTTAGGTAGTTAATTAATTAGTAAGTTAGTAAGTTACGTATATTCGTAGGTAGTTAGATCATTTCGTTAGTTAGTTATTTACTGGGTTATTTTAGTTACTTAGTTTTTTGGGTAGTTAGTTAGTTAGTTGGTTAGGTAGTTAGTTAATTAGTTAGTTATTATGTATATTTGTAGATAATTAGTTCATTTCGTTAATTAGTTAGTTACTTGGTTGGTTAGTTAGTTAGTTAGTTAGTTAGTTAGTTAGATAGTTAGTTAGTTAGATAGTTAGTTAATTAGTTACTTAGGAGACTTCTGACTTATGTTGGTAGAATTCAGTGTGTTAGTAAGTTAGTTGGTGAGTTAGTTAGTTAATAAGTTAGTTAATTAATTATACAGTAAGTTACTTAGTTAGTTAATTACTTACTTAAGTAGTTATTAAGTTGGTTGGTTAGTTAGTTAGTTCGTTAGTTCGTTACTTCGTTACTTCGTTGGTTCTTTAGATAGTTAGTTAGTTAGTTAGTTAGTTAGTTAGTTATGAACCTTCTTACTTACTTATGTTGGTAGTTAGTTCATTATGTAAGTTAATGAGTTAGTTAGTTAGTGAGTTAGTTAGTTAGTTAGCTGGTTTGTTGGATAGTTAGTTAGTTAGCTAGTTAGGTAGTTAGTTAATTAGTTAGGTAGTTAGTTAATTAGTTAGTTGATTACTTACTTACTTATATTAGTAGGTAGTTAGCTCATTTCGATAGTTAGTTAGTTAGTTATTTCGTTAGTTCGTTAATTTGTTAGTTCGTTATTTAGTTAGATAGTTATTTAGCTAGTTAGTTAATTACTTAGTTATTTAGTTACTTCGTTGTTTCGTTAGTTTGTTAGTTCGTTAGTTTGTTAGTTCGTTATTTGTTAAGTTAGTCAGTCAGTTAGTCAGTTAGTTAGTTAGTTAGTTAGTTACTTAGTGAGTTAGTTAGTTAGGTAGTTTCGTTAGTTAGTTAGTTACTTAGTTACTTAGTCAGTTAGTTAGTTAGTTAGGTAGTTAGTTAATTAGTTAGTAAGTTAGATAGTTAAGAAACTTACTTCTCATGTAATTATGTTGGTAGTTACTTCATTACGTTAGTTAGTCAGTTACTTTATAGTTACTTAGTGAGTTAGTTCGTTAATTAGTAAGTTGGATAGTTAGATAGTTAGTTAGTTAGTTACTTAGTCAGTTAGGTAGTTAGGTAGTTAATCAATTAGTAAGTTAGTTAGTTACTTACGTATGTTCGTAGGTTGTTAGATGATTTCGTTAGTTATTTATTTATTGGGTTATTTAGTTATTTAGTTAGTTAGTTTTTTGGGTAGTTAGTTAGTTAGTTAGATGGTTAGGTAGTTAGTAAATTAGTTAGTTACTTACGTATATTCGTAGGTAATTAGTTCATTTCGTTAGTTAGTTAGTTACTTGGTTGGTTAGTTAGTTAGTTAGTTAGATAGTTAGTTAGTTAGTTAGTTAGTTACTTAGGAGACTTCTGACTTATGTGGTAGAGAGTTCAGTGAGTTAGTAAGTTAGTTGGTGAGTTAGTTAGTTATTGCGTTATTTAATTAGTTATATAGTAAGTTACTTAGTTAATTATTTACTTAAATAGCCATTAAGTTGGGTAGTTAGTTAGTTAGTTAGTTCGTTAATTCGTTAGTTCGTTAGTTCGTTAGATAGTTAGTTAGTTAGTTAGTTAGTTAGTTAGTTTATGAACCTTCTTACTTACTTATGTTGGTAGTTAGTTCATTATGTAAGTTAATGAGTTAGTTAGTGAGTTAGTTAGTAGGATAGCTGGTTTGTTGGATAGTTAATTAGTTAGTTAGTTAATTAGTTAGTTAGTTAATTAGTTAGTTACTTACTTACTTTCTAACTTACTTATATTAGTAGGTTATTAGTTCATTTCGATAGTTACGTAGTTAATTAGTTAGTTAGTTTAGTTAGTTAGTTAGTTAGTTAGATAGTTATTTCGTTAGTTCGTTAATTTGTTAGTTCGTTATTTAGTTAGTTGGTTACTTATTTAGTTAGTTACTTAGTTAGTTAGTTAGTTATTTCGTTAGTTCGTTAGTTTGTTAGTTCGTTAGATTCTTAGTTATTTGTTTAGTTAGTCAGTCAGTTAGTTAGTTAGTTAGTTAGTCAGTCAGTTAGTTAACTAGTTAGATAATTAAATGGGAAGCTTCTCACTTACTTATTTTGGTAGTTAGTTCATTACGTTAGTTAGCTAGTTGCTTGGTTGGTTGGTTGGTTGGTTGTTTAGTTCGTTAGTTTGTTAGTTAGTTAATTAGTTAGTTAGTTATTTGGTTAGTTTGTTAGATAGTTAGTTAGTTAGTTATGAACCTTCTTACTTACTTATGTTGGTAGTTAGTTCATTATGTAAGGTAGTTAGTGAGTTATGATGAGTGAGTGAGTGAGTGAGTTAGTTAGTTAGTTAAGCTAATTAGTTAGATAATTAGTACGTTAGTTAGTTATTACGTTAGTTAATTAGTTAGTTAATTAGCTAGTTAGTTAGTTGGTTAGTCAGTTAGTTGGTTGGGTGTTTGTTAGTTGGTTAGTTTGTTATTTAGTTAGCTAGTTAGTTAGTTTGTTATTAAGTTAGTTAGTTAGTTAGGTAGTTAGTTAGTTATACATGAACCTTCTTACTTACTTATGTTGGTAGTAAGTTCGTTATGGAAGTTAGTTAGTGAGTGTGTTAGTTAGTAAGTTAGTTAGTGAGTTAGCTGGTTGGTTAGTCAGTTAGTTAGTTAGTTAGTTAGTCAATTAGTTACTTAGTCAGTTAGTTAGTTAGGTAGTTAGTTAATTAGTTATTTATTTACTTACGTATATTCGTAGGTAGTTAGGTCATTTCGTTAATTAGTTAATTATTTGGTTAGTTAGTTAGTTAGTAGTTAGTGAGTGAGTGAGTTAGTTAGTTAGTTGTTTAGTTAGTTAGTTAGTAAGTTAGTTAGTAAGTAAGTTACTTAGGAGATTTCTGACTTATGTTGGTAGAGAGTTCAGTTCGTTAGTAAGGGAGTTGGTCAGTTATTTCGTTAATAAGTTAGTTAATTAGTTATATAATAAGTACTTAGTTGAGTTAGTTAATTATTTACTTATCTAGTTATTAAGTTAGTTAGTGAGTTAGTAAGTTAGTTAGTTAGGTTAGTTAGTTAGTTCGTTACTTTGTTAGTTCGTTAGTTCGTTAGTTTGTTAGTTCGTTAGTTAGTTAGATAGTTAATTAGTTAGTTAGTTAGTTATTGTTGTTAGTGTTGGTTAGTTGTTAGGTAGTTAGTATTAGTTAGTTATTAGTTAGTTATGAACCTTCTTACTTACTTATGTTGGTAGTTAGTTCATTATGTAATTTAGTTAGTGAGTTAGTTAGTTACTTACTTACTTACTTGCTTAGTCAGTTGGTTAGTTAGTTAGTTACTTACTTACTTCTTTAGTTCGTTAGTTTGTTAGTTCGTTATTTAGTTAGTTAGTTAGTTAATTGGTTAGTTGTTTACTCATGAGTTAGTTATTTAGTTAGTTCGTTCGTTAGTTAGTTTGTTAATTACTTAGTTAGTTAGTCAGTTAGTTAACTAGTTAGCTAGTTAAATGGGAAGCTTCTCACTTACTTATTTTGGTAGTTAGTTCATTACGTTAGTTAGCTAGTTGCTTGGTTGGTTGGTTGGTTGTTTAGTTAGTTAGTTAGTTAGTTATCTATTTAGTTAGTTAATAAGTAATTAGTTAGTTAGGAGACTTCTTACTTATGTTGGTATGTATTTCAGCTCATTGGGTATTAGTTAGTTAGTTAGTGTTAGTAAACTACTTAGTTAGTTATTTAGTAAGTTACTTATGTTAGTTAGTTAATAATTTCTTATTTAGTTAGTTGGTTATTTAGTTAGCTGAGTTAGTTAGTAGTATTATAGTTAGTTAGATAGTTCAGTTAGTAGTTAGTTAGTTAGTATAGAAACTTTACTATTAGTTGTAGTTGTTTAGTTAGTTAGTTAATTAATTAGTTAGTTAGTTAGTTAATTTAGTTAGTTAGTTAGCTTAAGTTAGTTAGTTATTTAGTTAGTTTATCGTTAGTTAGTTAGTTAATTACTTAGTTAGTATAGTCAGTTAGTTAGCTAGTTTGATAGTTAAATGGTAAGCTTACTTACTTACTTATGTTGTAGTTAGTTAATTACGTTAGTTAGTTATTACTGTGGTTTGTTTTTATTTTTAGTTAGTTAGTTAGTTAGTTATTTTTAGTTAGTTATGTTAGTAGTTAGTTATTAGGAGACTTCTTATATTGTTTGTATGTATTTCAGTCATTGTTAGTTAGTTGGTTATTAGTTAGTTAGTAAACTACTTAGTTAGTTATTTAGTTAGTTACTTAGTTAGTTATTAAAATTCTTATTTAGTTAGTTGGTTTATTAGTTAGCTGAGTTAGTTAGTAATAGTTAGTTAATTAGTTATATAAGTTATAATAAGAATTCCCTTACCTAGTTATGTTGTAGTTAGTTCATTACGTTAGTTAGTTATTAATTCGTTAGTTAGTTAGTTATTAGTTAGTTAGTTCTTAATTCGTTTAGTTAGTTAGTTAGTTTAGATATGTTAGATGTTAGTTAGTTAGTTAGTTACTTATCAGTTAGTTTGTTTAGGTAGTTAATTAATTAATGTAAGTTAGTTAATTACTTAGTATATTCGTAGTTAGTTAGATATATTATTGTAGTTAGTTATTTACTGGGTTAGTTTATTTATTATTTAGTTATTTAGTTAGTTAGTTTTTTGTAGTATTAGTATTGTTAGTTAGTTAGTTATTAGTTAGTTATTGCGTATATTCGTAGATATTAGTTATTCATAGTTAGTTAGTTACTTAGTTGTTTAGTTAGTTAGTAGATAGTTAGTTAGTATAGTTAGTTAGTTAGTTAGTTGGTTGTTACTTGAGTTCGATTATGTTGATAAGTTCAGTCGTTAGTAGTTAGTTGTAGTTAGTTAGTTAAATAGTTAGTTACTAGTTAGATAGCATCTTATAATAATTTCACTTACTATTATTAGTTAGTTTAGTTAGTTAGTTATTATTGTTGTTGTTGTTCGTTAGTTCGTTAGTTCGTTAGTTCAGTTAGTTCTATTAGTTGTTTGTTCGTTAGTTCGTTAGATCGTTATTAGTTAGTTAGTTATGAACCTTGTTCCTTACTTATGTTTGGTAGTTAGTTCATTTGTAAGTTAATGAGTTAGTTAGTTAGTGGTTAGTTGGATAGTTAGTTAGATAGTTAGTAGTAGTTAGTTATATAGTTCAGTAGTTAGTTAATTAGATTAGTTAGTTTTTTACTTACTTTATCGTAGGTAGTTAGTACATTTCGATAGTAACTTAGATAATTAGTTAGTTAGTTAGTTAGTTAGTTAGTTCGTAAGTTCGTAAGTTCGTTAATTTGTTAGTTCGTTATTTAGTTAGTTTGTTAGTTAGGTAGATAGTTAGTAAGCTAGTTAGTTAGTTACTTAGTTATTAGTTAGTATCTTCGTTAGTTCGTTAGTTTGTTAGTTCGTCAGTTAGTTAGTTAGTTAGTTAGTTAGTTAGTTAGTCAGTCAGTCAGTTAGTTAGCTAGTTAGATAATTAAATGGGAAGTTTCCGACTTACTTATTTTGGCAGTTAGTTCATTACGTTAGTTAGTTAGTTAATTGCTTGGTTGGTTGTTTGGTTGGTTGGTAGTTTAGTTAGTTAGTTAATTAGTTAGTTAGTTAGTTGGTTAGTTTGTTAGTTAGTTAGTTAGTTATGAACCTTCTTACTTACTTATTTTGGTAGTTAGTTCATTATGTATGTTAGTTAGTGAGTTAGTGATTGAGTGAGTGAGTGAGTTAGTTAGTTAGTTAGTTAATAAGTTGGATAGTTTATAGTTAGTTAGTTAGTTAGTTACTTAGTCAGTTAGTTAGTTAGGTAGTTAGTTAATTAATAAGTTAGTTACGTTTATTC
>JAPXFY010006049.1:0-13551 GCA_030674185.1 Monoplex corrugatus
CCCCTACTACAACACACACACACACACACACACACACATATATATATATACACACACAGACATACACACTCTCGCTCTCTCTCTCTCACACACAAACACTGACTCGCATACACAGGCACACACACGCATGAACGCGAGCAAAAACAAACCACAAAATTAAGGACCGTATACGAATAAGTTTACGTTGAAAATATGTCGGTCTGACCGGGCTATTTTCAATCCTATCCTAACTTTACACACATTTCCGAATAGAAGTCACGGGCAAATCAGAATCGGTCAGAATCATATTGCGGTTATTCCCTGTTATAAGATACGCACAAACTATAAACCTCCAGAGTTCCCTGGAAAAAAAGGTCTTTGAGAAAAAGAACAAGAACTCGTGTTCATTTTAAAGAGGAGTGACATGAGCACATGAATCCGTTTTTGTTTTTTTTGGGTTTTTTTTTTTTCCTATTTTTTTTCTTACTATCAGCCCTCGTTTGTGGAAGTTCTACAATAATACAAGTATATGCTGATAGAGAATCTTTGTCAATACAAGTGGACGATGATAAATTGAAATATGAAAACAGGAAGACAAGGAGAGAGAGGGAGAGAATGATTTGTAGTACGTGCTGTGTGCTGGTCTTACAACAGGGAATGGCCATCAGTATTATCATTATTTTTTATTATTATTATTATTATTGATATTATTATGATTGTTGGTATTATTATTATGATTATGATATTGTTGTTATTGTAATTACTATTATTATTATATTTTCATTATTTGTATTGATGAATTATTACTAGTACGTGTTTTGTACATATTGTACATCAGGGAATGACTGCAGTGTGACCCTTATTGACCTATTTAGAGTTGCACGTATCTTCTGCTTGAAATATATGTAACGATTAGGGTAGGATTAAAATAGCCAGGTCAGACCGAATACATTTGAATATATTTTCAGCGTAAGCTTATTAGTATATTGTCATTAATTTTGTGCTTTGTTTTTGCGTGTGTGTTTATATGTGTGTGTGTGCGTGTGTGTGTGTGTGTGTGTGTGTGTGTGTGTATGATTGTACGTGTGTGTGTGCATTCATTCGTGTGTGTGTGTGTGTGCTGATTGTGCGTGTGAGTGAGTGTGCGGTTTTGTGTGATTGTGTGTGTGTGTGTGTATGATTATACATGTACGTGTGTGTGTGTGTACATTCATTCGTGTGTGTGATTGTGCGTGTGAGTGATTGTGCGGTTGTGTGCGGTTGTGTGAGAGTGTGTGTGTATGATTGTACGTGTGTGTGTGCGGTGTGAGTGTGTTTGTGTGTGTGTACATTCATTCGTGTGTGTGTGTGTACATTCATTCGTGTGTGTGCGTAAGTATGTGTGTATGCGATTTTGTGTGTTTGTGTGTCGTTTCTGCATGTGTGTTTGTTTCAGCGCGCGCGCGCGCGTGTGTGTGTATGTGTGTGGCACGACCGAGATGGTCCTTAAGTCAAGTTTATACTGTCTCACAGCCTTAAATCATTATTTAAGCTGGAAACGAGGAACATTCGCTTTGCCATTCAATAATGACTCGATTTAGGTTATTGTTACTGGTATTGCCATTTAAAGCTCAGCCGACGGCGTAGTCATATCAGGGCTATAAACGTTTCAAAACATACAAAACTTCAACTGGAAAAATAAAAGAAAATTAAGTACGCATATTAATGCATTCGCGCACAAAATCTAGGGACATGCCCCTGGCGTTGGCCACTCCGTGCAATTTATCGCACAGGGGTTTAAAAAACACACCTGCATACAAATTTAAGCATACCTAAGGACGCCAAAACATATATAAAAACGGGTATAAATTACCTAAATAGCTTCCACATACCTCACCTCCCTAGAGCCAAAAATACATTTAAAACATGTACCCAATTATCAATCCTAAGAAAACATCCGTAAAACTTTATCGAACACAGATGAATGGACCAGCAAGGCAGAAAATGGTAAGAAGAAATGGCAGAAAGCAAAAATGAAGGCAGAAACAAAGACAGTGACAGAAAAGAGGAAATTTCTAGCACAGAATTCCCAGAAGGTGGGGATACTATTTATACCGAAACGGCCCCCGGCATCCCCACGGGAGGGAGAGGGGGGGGGGTTAATTCAGGTGACAGGCGATATCAACTTCCCTATCTTTCTGAACACACAGGCATTAAACTTCTTTCATCATAACAAAATACTTCTGACACGGCCGATGGAAAAAATAAAGGCAAGAGGGAAGGAGGCAGAGAGATATCAACTACAGACTCTTACACAACTCGGCTTTCGTTTCGTTACAGGAGACAAAGACAAACCTGGAAGAGGAGAGCACACAAGAGGCGCTGAAGATAGAATCGAACACGCCAACAAACCCTCAAAGGAACAGAACACGCACGCACGTACGCGCGCGCGCACACACACACACACACCAAGATGAGACGGAGCAAAGACCAAGACGGCAGGAAATCTCTATGGACAATGAGTGCAAGAGACCACAGACAGACTGACAAAAACAGAAAATGATTAGGATGTTTACATTCAAGCATGAATGAGAGAAACAGAGGAAGAAACAAAGATATACACAATTACACACACAAAACACCAGCATTCCAAACACCAAACACACACAGACACAGTGAAAAGACGGAGGAGGAGAAGAGGGGGGGAAAAAAGGAGGAGGAGAGAAGAAGCAGAAGAAAAGGAAGGAGGAGAAGAAGAAAAAGAAGAGGAGGAATAAGAAAAGGAGAAGAAGAGAAAGAAGTTTTATTAGCTGTGAGGACTGTAGCAACAATAATTTCACGGGCAGTAGGACATTTCTAGTATCAGAAATCTACGATAGACTCCCAGACACCCCCACCCCAGATCACTTGAGCACTCGCGTGGAAGAGTATCTCTGTGCCCCCCATCAATTCTCAACTTGTGGATGCGTGTGGGAGCTCCCCTGACCCCTTTCCCCTCAAAAAGCTGATATCTTCCATCACGCGCAAATCGCTACTTCTCGTGCGTCTCAGAGACGTTATGCACAATTTACGATAATCTGGCTAGACATTCTGGGGTAAAAGGTAAAAACCAAAATATAAATAAAACTGATACTTTGAGGTATTGGTTGCGAGACATAGCAAGGGGTGAGAGGTGTACTGGTTGCTAAACAAGGGGGAATGTGTGATGAAGCTTCGTCTGTTTTTGAAGAAGGTGGTGTGTGTGTGTTGTGTTGTGTGCGTGCGTGCGTGTGTGTGTTGTGTGCGTGTGCGTGTGTGTGTATCTGTCTGTGTATGTCTGTCTGTTTGTCAGTCTTTCTGCGCGCTGAGAAAAGGAGGTAAAGAGTACCGGGTGTGCAAATGATTCAGCTGTTATTTGAAAGCTGGACAAATACTCTGTCTCTTCCTTAGCGTCTTTATGTGTTGTGATAATCAAATACGACAAGATTGAGCGTTCACTTCACACACCCCTTTCCTCTTGCCTTTTTGTCTAAAACAGAAATGCACACCCCTCTACATGCACCCCAAGTACACGTACACACAAACAAACATAACAAATACATATTAATCAAAGAACATAACTCTTGAGAGTCACGTAGGAATTATCTCCCATGTTGTTGAACTTCTCAAATCTAACACAGTTTGCGCTACCCATTCAGCTAGCATAGAAGCAGATACAAAGCACAAAAACCGTAAGCTCAAAACACTCCTCAAAAAAGGAGTGCCCAAACCTTCCTGTATGCTCTGCAACTACCCTGCACACAACTATGAGAGAGGAGAGAAATACATACACTATATTGGTCTAATGTTCAAGATTGACATAGTCTTTGATTCTTGAACTGACCAAACACACACACACATAGACAAGACAGAACATATACAGGGTTGCTTCCAAGGCATATAGGAAATACCAAAGAAATAAGAGGGAAGCATGGAGAATTTTTATAATATTAATATTATAAAAATTCTCCATGCTTCCCTCTTATTTCTTTGGTATAACAAATATACTTTTTCCCCAGTCAGCAACACCTGTGGGGACACAGAGCAAGACACAAACTACATATGTACATCATACAGGTCTGCAGTAATCTCCGACTGCTGAGGGAGAAGACGTGGTCGAAGCCGACTACCCTTGAGCAGAAACTGTACGGGGTTGTAGACGCTTTGCAGACGACAACCAACTCTATCTGAGAGCTGGTCTCCAGGTGCAACGGCAACGATAGGAAGAACTCGTGTGGAAAAAAAAGTATATCTTTGCCTCATGTCAATTTTCTATCTCATGAAGGCTTTCCCTAGCCCCTCACAACGCTGGTATCTTCTTCAGTCATGCACAGATCGACACTTCTCATGTGCGGCAGAAATGTTACCTGCAATTCACGACCATCTGGCGATACAAGGTGGACATGTTCACGTGAGGCAATGAATAAAACTGATACTTAGGGCAGTTACGTGCAGGCTTCGATAGTTATGCGGAAGACGTGTCAGCTTTCGGGCAAGGATGTGGTGTGTGTGAGTGTGTGCATGTTTGCTGGCACGCGCGCACACACACAGACACAGACACACAGACATACACACCCACACGCACGCACACACACACACACACACACATGTATATATATATATGTGTGCGTGTGTGTATGTATGTATGTATATATACACACATATACATGTACAAACATCTCTCTCTCTCTCTCTCTCTATATATATATATATATATATATATATATATATATATATATATACAGTGGAAACCATTTATAACAGGACCGGTTATAACAGGAATCCGGATATAACAGGACTTTTTTCAATCCCCATTTTTTTCTTCCTCTTTGTCTCTATTAAAACTTATCGGCAATAACAGGGAGACAAGAGGGCTCGATCGGTTATAGCAGGGATGCCGAGGGATGCCGAGACGGGCTCTGCAGCAGAAAGGCCTAGGCCTAGACTCAGCACGCCACGCAGTAGGCCTAGATCTAGATCTAGGCTAACCTTGGTATACTGTGTACTTTACACTGAAAGAACGCTTCGCAATGCGAGCGTGATGCGCGCGCAAGCGTGTAGGCCTGAGGCCACTGAGTCAGTGACTGACTGCGCCATCATTCAGTTTGTAAGCTTACTGCACACTTACACCAGACCAGATCTAGGCCTAGATCAAGAGTTAGTTGATCAGTCCTTATTTCCCTTGATATCTGATATAACAGGGATCTCATATAACAGGGATTTTGATTTGGTCCCATCATCCCTGTTATATCAGGTTTCCACTGTATATATATGTGTGTGTGTGTGTGTGTACAGACACACGCACAGCACACACACACACATGCACGCGCGCGCGCACACACACACATAATTATTACGACATCAGATAGAGTAAATAAGACAATACAAAGAAATAGTCAAGTACGGGGGAAGAAATACTACCACTACAATAACATTATCTTTCTATTTACCACTTTCCTCTTCACCGTCCCTGCAGTTAGTTCCATTTTTTTTTTATTTTCAATTATGTCTGATTCAGAAAAAGCCTAAACACTTCCCGTTGCACGCTTAGGAGTCCGCAGTGTTACTTCTGAAGTAGTATCAATGTTTGTCTGAATGACGATGACTCTTGTTCTTCCTTTCATGATGGATATATGGCCGCTTCCTCAAAATATTCCTTTTTGAGTAAGGCGGTCCATGGTATGGTAAGTCAGATCTTTTTTGTGTGAAGGTATGATGTTAAGTGCCTAAGGACTTCGGACTCTCTAGGATGAAGATACCATCTTGCAGTAGCTTTAACTGCAAGGTTGTTAACACGTTCATTTCTCTTAACACCAGCGTGTCCAGGACAGTATATTCACGCGAGTTTTTACAAACTGATACCACTCATTGCTAAGAGCCAGTCTGCGAATTAAGAAAGAGAGATGGGCAGACAGTCAAAAATGAGTCTTGGGAAGTCTTGTTTGTCAACAAGAGAGAAACACACACACACGCACGCACACACACGCACGCACGCGCACACACACACACACGCACGCACGCACGCACACACCACACGCACGCACGCACGCACGCACACACACACACGCACGCACGCACGCACGCACACACACACACACATACACACACACACACACACACACACACACACACACACACACACACACACACACACACACACACACACAACCTTCGAAACACCAAACAACAACAAACAAACAGAAAAGCTAGAAGAAATGGTTTATTGCCTATGCTGACTGTGGCAACAGTAAATTCGTTCTGGTAGAGTTCTTCCAGTATCAACAACACTCTCTGGCAGACGACCAGCAGCCTCCAGACATTTCAAATCATTCAGGCGGAAAAGTGTCACTTTGCCCCTCGTCAATCCTCAACTGGTCAATATGTGGCTAGTCTCCCTCTTCCCCCTCAAACAGCTGATATCTTTAATCACGCGGAAATCCTCACTTCTCGTGTGCCCCAGAGACGTTGGCCTACACACAAATTCCGATCATATGGCTAGACACGAGGGGAAAGAAATGAAAGTAGGGAATAAACAGAATTGATACTTTGGGGAGTTAATTGCGGGATTGGGAGGGGGAGGGTTTGTGTGTGTGGTGTGTGTGGGGGGGTGTCAGTTTTAGATAAGGATTTAGGATAACTCTCTCTCTCTTCATCTCTCCCCTCACACACACACACACACACACACACACACACACACACACACATCAAACACATACACACTCAGTATTCCCTCCCTCCATCAACTACTCCCTTCTCATATTCCATCGACTATCTATCTACATCCGTCATGAAAATCACATACTTTGCCTTTCGATAATGTTTTCAGATGGCAGGCAGGCGGTATCATCTATATACACTTACACATACAAGCTGCATATTCACAAACGCGTGCGTGCATACCCACGCATTCATAAAATGCAACACCCACATCCTTCAATGCAACATTTTTTCCCCAGTCAAGTAGATCAGTGCTCTATCACACTACCATCCATCTACGTTGGAAACGGAAAAACCCAAACTTTTCAAGTTCAATAAAGTCTTGATTCAGGAGACAGGCAAGCGGTCTCAGCTCTCCTCTCTGTCCTAACACACAGACATTAACACGTTTGCAGCCAGAATAAAAAATAATCTGGATGCGCTCAAAGGGAAAAAAGCATGGAAAGGAGGCCCAGAGAGAACAATTACAGACTCTTCGACAATGCATCATTCACAGATACAGGAGTGAACAAATAGCTGAGGCCGGAGGGGGAACAGGAGGAAGAATGAGAGGGGCGGAAGACAGAATAAAACAGAAAGAAAAAAGTAAGGAAGAAATAACAGTGAGAGTAAAAGAACACATCGTGGGGGTAGTTTTAGTTCGACAGATGAACAATTATGGACGGAAGCAACATTACAATTATCAAACTTTGAAACCAGGAAAAACCACAAAAATAGAATCAGAACGCGTATTTAATACAACAAGACAAGACAGGCGCTTCAACACATATGGACACATACACAGGAAACAAAAAAATGATACAGATATATCAATGGCTGTGATAATGCCATCATCATCATCATCATCAGGTGCCTTGCCGCATGGCGTTGGCGATTATGGACTTCCATCTGTCTCTATCTCTTGTTGCCTCAAGCATCTCTTCCACCCTGTCTTCATCCACTCTGCAAGTCCGTCTAGTATCTTCTCCCTGGGTCTACCCGGTGCTTTCCTTCTCTCCAGCTTTCCCGTTGTGACCAGGTGTTCCAATTCCCCTTTCTCATAAAATGGCCTATAAATGTTGCCTGCCTTTTCCTAATCTTCTTATGAATGATCTACCTGTGTCTGCCTCCATCAAGACTGTCTCGTTTGTTTTCTTTGCTGTCCATGGAACTCTTAGAAACCACATCTCGGCTGCCTCAATCTTGTTCTGGCTTTGCTTGTTGACTGTCCACGCCTCGCAACCGTATAACAGTATTGGTTCTATATGTATATAACATCCAGCCACAGTAAATTCACTCACCAGAAGGACTCTTCAAAAATCAAATATTTCTGACAGCCCAGTGGCGATCTGAAGACTATCGAGTCATTTGTGTGAACAAAGTATCATTTTGCTTTGTCGTCAATCCTGAACCGGTCAATCTTCATAGGGGCTCGTCAGCTCGGTTGGTTAAAAGGCCAAACTTATAATGCGGGATCGTGGGTTCGATCCTCAAACAGGCCGAAGTTTTTAACCCTTTGACTCCTGCACCCTGTCCACCACCACCTGCATTTTCAATCATATTAGCACAGCAAAAAAATTAACCCTTTGATTCCCTCACCCTATTCACCAGCTTCCTGCATGAAGCTGGTGGACAGGGTGAGGTAGTCAAAAGGTTAAGTTTTTGCAGTTGGTGGACAGACTTTGGGAGTCAACGTGTTAATTAACTGACACAAAGATAAACATAACACACATACGCAAAGAAAGATCCAAAGACCTTGCCAGCACATGAACATTACGCGCAGGCTTATAATTCAAGTCATGATCATTTTGGATCTTCTCCACCACACAGCGTGTGTGGCGTCAATGCAAAATATAGGGCAAGAGACGCTATCTCGAGAACCTGAAACTGGAAAATTAAACAATCTCGAGAACCTGAAACTGAAAAATTAAACAATCTCGAGAACTGAAACTGAAAAATTAAACATGAGGACTCACCCCTTTCCCTCAAAAACCCGAAATCTTTGATCACCTGCAAATCGTCACTTCGTGTGGGCCATGGAGACGATACGCGCAATTTACGACTATCTGGCTAGACACGAGTGGAAAAGTTGAAAGTGGTGGACAAATAAAACTGATACTTTGGGAGGTTTTTGTGTGGGATGGGAAAAAAAGTGCACGGTGTGCGTGTGTGTGTGTGTGTGTGTGTGTGTGTGTGTGTGTGTGTTGTGTGTGTGTGTGTGGTGTGTGTGTGTGTGTGGTGCGAGCGTGTGTGTGTGTGTGCGTGTGTGTGTGTTTGTGTGTGTTTGCGTGTGTGTGTGTGTGTGTGTGTGTGTGTGTGTGTGCGTGTGTGCGTTTGTGTGTGTTTGCGTGTGTGTGTGTTTGCGTGTGTGTGTGTGTGTGGTGTGTGTGTGTGTTTGCGTGCGTGCGTGCATGCATGCGTGCGTGAGTGTGTGTTTGCGCACGTGCGTGTGTGTAAGCGTGTGTGTGTGCGTGAGCGCGCGCGGGCGCTTACCTAAAGGAAAGAAATGATATGAAGTAAGAGTGTTCTGACACATCAGTTGTCATATGACGGCTGTGATCAGGTAATCTCTTTGTATGACAGCTTTGTCTGCTGTTATGACGAAACACTGCAAGACTAGGTCTTTGACCACTCTCCTATGCACTTCACAGTGTTTCTCTGTCATGTGCATAGCTGTCTTTCCATTTTTTCTCTTCTTCCTCCTCCTCTTTTTCTTCCTCCAGCACTTCTTCCTCCTCTTCTCCTCATCTCTTCATCCTCTATTAGACATTCAGTAAACAGTCTGCTCATTCAATCATTGTAATGAAACGATGAATGATGTTTTCTTGCTTGCACGCTTTTTTTCTGGGGATCTACCAGATATAATCTGGCTCTTATATCACTGAAAATTGCCTTGGGATAAGCAGAATACTGCATGTCTATGCTTCCTCTGCTCTAACTTTATGGGGGGCCTGGTTAGTTCAGTTGATAGAGCCATGTACTCAAGACCTGATAGCTTAAGTTTGATTCCAGCCCGCAATAAACGCCTGGCTCGTTTCCTGTTCATCTAAATGCTTACTTAAATCATCCTGGTGTATCAGTATAACACAGGTCTCCTTGCCCATCCCCCTCTCGATTTCAAAACTTTGTCAGCGCAAACAGCTTTGTACAGTGCATCAGCCAGATAACTGCTGGCTGGCAGCTTTTGGGCGAAGCAAATATAGAATTGTTTTTAATATGATTGATCTCTCTTAAACAAATTCTACATTTCAATGTGTATCATCAATCACCTGGTAAATAAGAGAAAAAAATCAGTCTATTTGTGAGACAATAAGCCAATTAAAGAAATTATGTTTTTGTTGCACTAAGCCCTATCCTTCTCTATCTGTCTGTCTGTCTGCCTCCCTCTCTCTCTTTCTCTCTCTCTCCTCACACACACACACATACACACACATACACACACACACACACACACACACACACACACACACACACACACACACACACACACACACACACACCTGATCAAATAATCGATTATGCATTAGTCAACATGAAATAAATTCATGTCTAGGAACTCATATCAAATGTGATGATTTGTACTGTGACAGTATATTTGTGCTGCTGTCTCCAACTTCAATAAACATCAAGGGACATGACCTTCAGCACCCTGACTTCTTCCCCCATTAAAACATAGTCTACCTATGTCCAACAAATCTGAGTGATTCAATCTTCTTCTCCTTTAAATCCACGAAGAGTCACAAGGATGTCGCACAAAACAACTGTTCATCAGATTCTTCTAGCTCTATCGGTTGTGTGCCAACGCCTCGGTCTCTGAGAATAGTTTCTCTGTCCAGTCCACAATATTGTCGGTCCATATATTCTTCTGTTTTTCTGCCTGTCGTCCATCCTCTACAGTTCACTGGAGGACTGATTTAGCTAGGACATTGGAACTTGGCCATACCAACAGTTTTCTTTTTTGAAGTCAGCAGACCTCCATATGATCCTATGTGTTGTTTGAAGATTTGGCGGACTTGTTCATTGATGCTATGATCGGTGTATTGATGTTAAGTATCTTGCGATAACAGCTTATTTCCATAGCTTGGATTCGTCTTTCCAAATCCCCTGTAGGAGTCCAGATTTCGCAAGCAAGCAGGAAGATAATGTGTACCTGTGCACGTACAAGCCCTATCCTGTATTTTATGGAGATGTTCCTGTCCTTCCATACAGGTTTCGGCCTCAGCAGGGCTGATGCTGTCTTTTGTCTTTGCTGCCATCGAGAAGATTTCTGTTTTGGATCCCTCATTGCTAATTATGGATCCCAGGTAAATTGACTGTTGACCAGTTCCAAGCTTCAGTCATGGACAGTTATATCAACAGTGATGATGGTGTTGTGGTTGTCATTCAGCTTGGTTTTTCTCGGCGCTGATTTGCATGCTTGAACACAAATACAAGGTCTATTTGTTGCTGTTTATTGATGATGGGTTACCGATATACAAGGTCCTTTTGTTGCTGCTTATTGATGATGGGTTACCGATATACAAGGTCCTTTTGTTGCTGTTTATTGATGATGTGTTACTGATATACAAGGTCCTTTTGTTGCTGTTTATTGATGATGTGTTACTGATATACAAGGTCCTTTTGTTGCTGTTTATTGATGATGGATTACTGATATACAAGGTCTTTTTGTTGCTGTTTATTGATGATGGGTTACTGATATAAAAGGTCCTTTTGTTGCTGTTTATTGATGATGTGTTACTGATATAAAAGGTCCTTTTGCTGCTGTTTATTGATGATGGGTTACTGATATACAAGGTCCTTTTGTTGCTGTTTATTGATGATGGGTTACTGATATAAAAGGTCCTTTTGTTGCTGTTTATTGATGATGTGTTACTGATATACAAGGTCCTTTTGTTGCTGCTTATTGATGATGTGTTACTGATATACAAGGTCCTTTTGTTGCTGTTTATTGATGATGGTTACCGATATACAAGGTCCTTTTGTTGCTGTTTATTGATGATGGATTACTGATATACAAGGTCCTTTTGTTGCTGTTTATTGATGATGTGTTACTGATATACAAGGTCCTTTTGTTGCTGTTTATTGATGATGGATTACTGATATACAAGGTCCTTTTGTTGCTGTTTATTGATGATGTGTTACTGATATACAAGGTCCTTTTGTTGCTGCTTATTGATGATGGGTTACCGATATACAAGGTCCTTTTGTTGCTGCTTATTGATGATGGATTACTGATATACAAGGTCCTTTTGTTGCTGTTTATTGATGATGGGTTACCGATATACAAGGTCCTTTTGTTGCTGCTTATTGATGATGTGTTACTGATATACAAGGTCCTTTTGTTGCTGTTTATTGATGATGTGTTACTGATATACAAGGTCCTTTTGTTGCTGCTTATTGATGATGTGTTACTGATATACAAGGTCCTTTTGTTGCTGTTTATTGATGATGTGTTACTGATATACAAGGTCCTTTTGTTGCTGTTTATTGATAATGGGTTACTGATATACAAGGTCCTTTTGTTGCTGCTTATTGATGATGTGTTACTGATATACAAGGTCCTTTTGTTGCTGCTTATTGATGATGGGTTACTGATATACAAGGTCCTTTTGTTGCTGTTTATTGATGATGTGTTACTGATATACAAGGTCCTTTTGTTGCTGTTTATTGATGATGTGTTACTGATATACAAGGTCCTTTTGTTGCTGCTTATTGATGATGTGTTACTGATATACAAGGTCCTTTTGTTGCTGTTTATTGATGATGTGTTACTGATATACAAGGTCCTTTTGTTGCTGTTTATTGATGATGTGTTACTGATATACAAGGTCCTTTTGTTGCTGTTTATTGATGATGTGTTACTGATATACAAGGTCCTTTTGTGGCTGCTTATTGATGATGTGTTACTGATATACAAGTCCTTTTGTTGCTGCTTATTGATGATGGATTACTGATATACAAGGTCCTTTTGTCGCTGTTTATTGATGATGGATTACTGATATACAAGGTCCTTTTGTTGCTGTTTATTGATGATGGATTACTGATATACAAGTCCTTTTGTTGCTGTTTATTGATGATGGATTACTGATATACAAGGTCCTTTTGTTGCTGCTTATTGATGATGGGTTACTGATATACAAGGTCCTTTTGTTGCTGTTTATTGATAATGGGTTACCGATATAAAAGGTCCTTTTGTTGCTGCTTATTGATGATGGGTTACTGATATAAAAGGTCCTTTTGTTGCTGCTTATTGATGATGGGTTACTGATATACAAGGTCCTTTTGTTGCTGTTTATTGATGATGGATTACTGATATACAAGGTCCTTTTGTTGCTGTTTATTGATGATGATGATCATCATCATCAGGTGCCCTGCCGCATGGCGTTGGCGACCATGGACTTCCAACCATCTCTCATCTCTCGTTGCCCCCAGCATCTCCCCACCCTCCTCATCCCCAGCCACTCTGCAAGTCCGTCCAGCATTCTCTCCCTGGGTCTACCTGGTGCTCTTTCCCTCCAGCTTTCCCGTTGTGACCAGGTGCTCCAAATGCCCCTTCCTCATAAAATGGCCTATAAATGTTGCTTGTCTTTTCCTAATCTTCCTTATGAGTGATCTATTTGTGTCTGCCTCCATCAAGACTGTCTCGTTTGTTTTCTTTTCTGTCCATGGAACTCTCAACTTTCTTCTGAGAAACCACATCTCGGCTGCCTCGATCCTGCTCTGGCTTTGCTTGCTGACTGTCCACGCCTCGCATCCGTACAACAGTATTGGTTCTATATAACATTCAAGGACTCTCTTTCTGATGTTAATTGATAGGCATTTGTTGGTAAGAATGCTTGTCATCTTCTTGAATGCTGTTTTGGCTTGACCGATTCTGCC
>JAPXFY010006050.1:0-2500 GCA_030674185.1 Monoplex corrugatus
ACATTAAAATAGGGATAAATAGCGAGACCCCATCAAAAATGGGCCTTTTTCCTACAGGGAAATGCAAAAAGCCTCTTTTGATTTTGTTTATACAGCGTTTTAAGAAATCTGAAAATTCAACATTTTTTTCCCACAGAAAGGTTAACCTTCGAAAAAAAATTTCCCCGAACCCACCTTCTTTTTTTTTTCCCGAGGATCAGTCTTAGAAAATAATTGTGTGGAACACATTTTATTTTCCCAAAAATTTAAAACAAAAAGTAAATTTTTCTTTTGGGGCAAACATATCTTTCTTACAGCGGAATTGTCGTTTTTAACCCAACTTTGGGCATTATCTAGTAAATTTTAAAATCCTTTGTTTTAAAAAAATTCTCTTTGTTGACTCAAAATCTGTATTATATCCCTTAGGGGTCTTTTGATGCCGACAAAAGGCCCTTTTTTAAATTTATTGGGGTAAATCTTCTTATACATCTTTTAAAAGGGTCGGGGGTTACAGTTATCAGTTTATGGGGGTGCCTTCACACGTTTGGTCTTCCCAGGCAACGAAGTATTTTGACAGAGCACCCTAAGAAAGGCGCCCAGAATTCTGTTTAATGCTATAAAAATTACATGTTCAAAACTTCCTTTTAAAAGAAGCTTCAACTTGCTCAAATTTCAGCCTCATGGACTCGTTTCTTGAACTTTTTAAATAAAACATTTGTGTCCCCAAAAAGGGATAATACTTACCGTTCAAAATGTATGTAAAAAATTGCAGTTTTCCCTTCCCAAATGTTTCATTTGAGTTTGATTGTTGCTTTTTGTTTTCGTTTTCAGCTAAACGTTTTAAAATACAAATTTTTAAAAAAAATGTAAAGGTTGTCACTGTTTTTTCTACTGTAAAATGCTACGTTTTTTTTTTCCCCAAAAATTTTTTTACTCAAAAAAAGAATTCTAAAATTTAATTTCCAAAAAGTTAAATTAGTCAATCTTTGTTAGTTAAAATTTCGGAATCATTGTTCACAGCCCTTTTAATGCTTACTTTAACTTTTTGGGTTTGTGTTTTAGGTTACAATTTCCCTTCACATTGTTGAAGTTAATTGTTAGTGTTAAGTTCTCTTTCCATTTTACTGTTCCCCCCCCTTTACTAATCTTTTTCCCTTCTTTTCCCCTCTCCCCAACCCAAAACCCGCCCCAACTATCTTTTAAACATTTTTTTTTGTTCATTTTTTTTTTTTCCCCCCCCTCCCCCCTCCCCCCTCAAAAATCCGTATTTGAAAATCGTTAAATCAAAAAACAAACGAACACAAACCCCACCACACACAACCCCAACCACGCCCAAAACACACACACACACCACGCACACACCACCCCGCGCCGCGCGGGGCCACCCCACACACCCAAACAAACAAACAAGCAAACAAAACCCCATACATACATAAATACACACATACTTTCATACCTAAAATATTTTAACCTACCAAACCTCCCAAACTTTCATACATAAAACCATACATCCCATTTTTTACCTACCTACATACATACAAAACATACCGTCATGCATCCCTTACATACATACAAAACATCATCCATCCCTACATACATACTTTACATAATACTCCCATACTTTACATACATACCTACAAACATAAACATACAAAATTTACAAAATTTACATACCTAAAAACATACATAAAACAACATAAAATACAAAAACCTACCATCATATATCCCTATACCCCTTTAAAAAACATAAAATACCTCCCATACATACATACAAAAATTTCCCTTCATACTTTACATACCATCTTACATACATACATACATACAAACATATTTTACAAAACAACTTTAAAAATATTTTTTAAATACTTACAACATCCATATATACATACATACATCCCTATATAATACATACATACTTTCATACTTAAAATACTATATACATACAAGCTTTACAAGGCGCGCCACCACATACATATACTTTGCCCAACACAGACAAAGGCCACAGTAAAATAGGGTTTAGTGGCAAAATTACACTCTGATAGAAACCCAGGAAAGAGATATGGACCCCGCGGTGTTAGGCAAATGAAAATATTTGCAAAGATATCAGTTAAATTGTATAGAAGTCTATGTCAGCGAGGGATTTACTTTGGGTTTTATTGTCTCTCTCTCTTTTCTGCTTTCTTCCTTTTCTTTCTTTTTTTTTTTTCTTTTTTCATTCTTTCTCTCTTTATTTATTTCTTTTTTTTTCTTTCTTTTTCTTCCTTTCCCTTTTTTTATTTTTTCTTTCTTTTTTTTTTTTCTCTCTTTTTTTTTCTTTTTTTCCCTTTTTTTCTTTTTTTCTTTCTTTTCTTCCCCCTTTTTTTTTTTCTTTCTTTTTAAAATTTCTTTCCTTTTTCTTTCTTTTCCTTTCTTTTTTTTTTTTTTCTTACTTTTTTTCCCTTTTTCTTTTTTTTTTTTTCCTTTCTTTTTCCTTTTTTTCCTTTTTTTTCTTTCTTTTTTTCTTTCTTTCTTTTTTTCTTTC
>JAPXFY010006050.1:5000-7500 GCA_030674185.1 Monoplex corrugatus
CTGGTCACAATGGGAAAGCTGGAGGGAAAGAGAGCACCAGGTCGACCCAGGGAGAGTATGCTGGACGGACTTGCAGAGTGGCTGGGGATGAGGAGGGTGGGGGAGATGCTAGGGGCAACGAGAGATAGAGATGGTTGGAAGTCCATGATCGCCAACGCCATGTGGCAGGGCACCTGATGATGATGATGATGATGATACATTTTGTTGTCTTTTTTTTTTTTACTACATTGTAAATCTGTCCTTGGATTCAGTTTCAGAACGGAAGTCCTTGGCATATTACAACCAGGGGGAGGGAATCTTGCCAGCACGTTTTCAGTGGCTCAAAAACTGTGCAGATTCATCGCAGTACGGCTACGGTAGAGAACAGGTATTCTACAATCTTCCTCCAAACAAGAAGAAGGAGAAGAAGATGATGACAAAGACGATGACGATGACGATGACGATGACGACAACGACAACGATGACTACGACGATGGTAATGGTGATGATGATGATGACGATGATATGATATGATATGATATGATATGATATGATATGATATGATATGATATGATATGATATGATATGATATGATATGATATGATATGATATGATATGATATGATATGATATGATATGATATGATATGATATGATATGATATGATATGATATGATATGATATGATATGATATGATATGATATGATATGATGTGATATGATATGATATGATTAATGACCAGTTGGAATTTCCGTGTGCGTGTGGAAGGAGATTCACCACCAAACGCGGCATGAAGATCCACAGGACAAAAATGGGCTGTTTGAAGACACATACGAACCAGCAGCAGCGCACTGCGATAGCAGGTGAGACGTTGGATGACCAAGGCCAGGAATTAAACCATAGTGCCAAGGACATCCACGCTGACGGTTCCGATGCGGATTTTGCACAAGCTCTTAACGCCAAACGTGGAAAACTCAATTTGCCGCCTGCCGGTGCAAAAGAACAATGGGAGAAATTAGATGAGGAACTTGTCCTTAAGCTGAATGCGCTAATAGGGAACAGTACGCTGGAACACAAACTTGACACATACGGAGACATCATATACTCTATCTGCAGGGACACTTATGGAGTGAAGCAGCCAAAGACAAAAACGCCTCCCCAGAAATCCAGAAGACAGCAACAGATGGAGAGCATCCGGAGGGAGAAAAGGAAGCTTAAAAAGCGAATAAAAACTGCCTCAGAATTCGAGAAGCAAGGGCTCCTGGAACTCTGGAAAGATCTGAAGGCCAAACACAATGCTCTCAGCAAAGTGGAATCAGCAAGGCGAAGAAAGAGCAAAAAGAAGAAGACTCAAGATCGTTTCTTCAAAGATCCCTTTGACTTTTCAAGAAAGCTGTTTGAACAACCCAAATCAGGGACTCTCACAGTGGGCAAGGAAACCCTAGAGCAGCATCTCAGGGAAACATATTCCGATTCTCAGCGCGAGGCACCACTTGAAATCCAGAATCTGGTTTGGCCTGCAGCGCCAGAAGGAAAATTCAATAACAAACCACCAACACTGGATGAAGTGAAGAACGTAGTAAAGAAAGCCAGAGCCAAGTCAGCACCTGGACCAAACGGAATACCATACCTGCTCTACAAGAAATGCCCAAAAGTGCTCGAGTGGCTCCACAAGATGATTCGATCAGCATGGAGGAACCAGAAGATCAGCGACCAATGGATGAGAGCTGAAGGAGTGTACATTCCGAAGGAGCAGAACTCCAGCAGCATCAATCAGTTCAGGCCAATATCACTTCTGAACGTCGAGGGGAAAATCATCTTCTCTGTTATGGCAGCAAGATTGACAAAATACCTGACTGAAAACAAGTATCTGGATATGTCAGTCCAAAAGGGAGGCATACCAGGAATGCCTGGATGCTTGGAACATGCCACGTTGATTTGGGATGCCATCCAAAAAGCAAGAACAGAGAAGAGAGACATTGACGTAGTTTGGCTTGATCTGGCGAATGCATATGGATCAGTTCCACACGATATGATCCAGCTGGCTCTTGGAATGTATCACATCCCAGAAAACATCCGAACAATGCTGAGGAAGTATTTCCAAGGGTTCTCAATTCGGTTCTCTACCAAAGAATACACCACGGACTGGATAGACCTAGAGGTGGGCATTGCAATGGGCTGTGCAATCTCTCCCATACTGTTCGTGTTGGCAATGGAAGTCATCTTGAAAGCTGCAATGAAGAGTTCAGGTCCAGTGAATCTGGGAGATGGATACCAGATGCCTCCTCTGAAAGCTTTCATGGATGACACAACAGTCTTGTCCACGGATGAGGAAGAGACACACCAAATCTTAAAGCAGCTGGATGAGCTGGTGGCCTCTTCAAGAATGAGGTTCAAACCTAAGAAATCCCGAAGTCTCTCACTGCGAAAAGGAAAAGTGGCAGATTCAGTCAAATTCATGGTAGCCAACCAAGCCATCCCCACTGTCACAGAAGAGCCAGTAAAAAGTCTCGGAAGATGGTA
>JAPXFY010006051.1:0-12500 GCA_030674185.1 Monoplex corrugatus
AGAAGACTTTATTGATTTTGACTTGATGCCATTAGTCGAAATCACAATGTGGATAGATTTACTGTATACGCCATTAACAGTTATACTGGGTGTGTTTGGCAACGTGATGACTCTCATCCTTGTTCATCGATTTCAAACCAACCGTTCCTCGTTGGATCGTTATTTCGTCTGTCTAGCTGTGTCTGATCTTGTTTCATTGTCATGGCACCACTTCAGGGTTTGATTATGACAGTGACTGAATTCGACTTGATGAGCCTTCATAATGTTACGTGCAAAATGTGTATTTTTATCACACACGTGACCGTTGCCTGCTCTACCTGGCTTGTGGCTGCAATGGTGACACACAGGGCCATGTCTGTGGTGTGGCCACATCGTGTCAAAGTGATATGTACAGCAAAGACATCCTGGGGTATCATTGTGGGTATTGTCATTTTTCTCAGCTTGGCTTGCTCCCCTTTTCTTTATGGAACTGAACTTTCAGATGGGATTTGTGGAGGAAAAGATAACTACGCTGAATTTGAAGATAAAGTTTGGTCCCCAATTGACCTTCTTCTGACTAGTGCACTGCCTTTCATCTGTCTGATGGTCAGCAACATCGTGCTTGTGGTGAAGTTAAGAACGTCAGTGAAGGAAGCTGGTGACCAGTTTGCAGCACAGACAGACAGCAGAGTGAGAGAAAGAGAGAAGTGAACTCCATCACTCTCACAGCTCTTGTTGTGTCTATCTCCTTTATTGTATTTACTGTACCTTATGATGTCTTCATGCTGATAAGGAGATCATCTGATGACGGCCCTAAATCAATTGAGTATGAAATAGCTCTGGACTATATAGAGTTTTCTACTTTATGTCTCGACCGATTAAATTATTCCATGAACTTTTATCTGTACTGCCTGACAGGCCAGAGGTTTAGAAAGGAATTCCTAAAACTCATCAGCAGCATATTTTCCTGCATCAGATTTCAAAGAACATAAACTAATTATGAATTCTGTATCATTGTTGACCAGTTGTTTGGACATTCATCCAGACCATGGTTAAACACAATACTTTTCAACACCTCTAATAGCACAACTTTATGACAACAGCACACAACACAATAGACTGTCCATTGTAGCCAGCGCAAGCTTAAAGCCCACTCCCTTGCAAACACAGGCTACATGGCCTATGTTTAAATTGATAAATGGGTCTGATCTGAATTTGTTACTGACTGGATATAGATCAACATGTGAAATATGTAACAAAACTGTATTAGACTTGGCATATCTGATTTACCTTTCGTCGGTAAAGATACAAAGCATTTGATAATGACGATTTGGTATGCCCATAATGCAAAGAATCCACTGAAGGGAGGATCGGTCATGTTATGTTAAACAGTCCTTGCAATAGAACACTTTATATACATTCTGCGTGATAAAATGGTTTCAGTGATTTGTATGTTCCGTAACAGTTCATGGTAAGATTTCAAATAACTGTTTTATTTCACACTGCTGTTTATTTAAACACACACATAGGATAAATGAGGACTAGTATTAGGCACCGAATTCACACCCTTTATCTGCTTTTTATCTTCACTCTTCATTCTTCGTTTACTTAAGATATAATCATGGGCACTGTCTCTAAGAAAACCATCACTTACACAAGAAAGACCATGGTGGGAAAGTTTACATTGAACGTGAAATTCAAATATTTTTGCGGTAGTTTCAGGCATTCCAAACGCATTTTGTTGTCAACGAAAACAATGTTGACTATTATCTCTTTCTTTATTTCAATATTTACATTGCGCACATGACACGGTTTTTTTAATTTTAATTACATCTTTGGCTACTTTCTTAGGGACAATATGCACCAGAATGCATTTTGGGAATGTTATCATGAAATCTCTCTATTGATGTATATGTTTTCTCTGAACATACAACAACAGACACGCAATTTTCACTGATCATATAGAATATCATAATACATTATATAGAATATCATATTACAGACTGGTCCCATTTTAAATGAATATAATACGTTTAAGTGAACAATAATATCAAGAGCAAAAACAACTTTAGTAACAATTTTAGTATTTTTATATTCAATGTATTTTCAGTCAACTGTATACAACTATGGCAATTTGACAGATTAGTTTTATAATACAATCACCTAGCAGGAGAATTTTAATCATGAAATTAATCTTCCAAATGTTAGCCAGGTTTGAAAAAAATAATTTTACTTATACTTGTCATCAAAACTAGTTTGTGCACTCATGTATATCTAGAGTGAATCAATTTCCTAGTATTTTAGATTTCAGGACAATTTTGATATGTTGATTGCAGACAGTCTTAGAAAATTTTAGTCCATAAGAAAACTGCCTTTTGTTCGTTTATTTTCTGCGTTCATGAATAATCCAGTAAAACAATGTCCACTTGTATTAATAATTAAATGTGTTTGTTGAATCACATTCAAATCATATTGTGAATTAGTTGATCGTCGTCAATAAACCAAGGAACATTATGTTCAGCTCTGGAATACATTTTAATTCCTTTGATAGGAAAGAAAAGGAAATACCACGCTTTTTAGATTTGAGACTATGACATTGAAAATTCTGTTTTGGAATGATTTTTAGCATAATCCCCACCTTAGATGAAATTGTTCATTTTTTTAACTACAAACAGATCCATACAGGCACCTTGTCTGATATATCAAAAGCAGCAACAATAAAACCAGATTCATTGTTCTGTTTAGGTAATCTATACCAATTTTGTCTCACCATTGAAATGTTTAATTTTCACGTCAGTGTTCTGAAGATACAGGTCCACCCAGTCACTCACAATTTTGTCAGAATTCAGGTGTCCGAATGGTTCTTGATAAATCTGCAATGTAAACGTACCCCATTAAAGTATGGTGAATAGTTCCTTATCCCCCTAGGATAAATAGGCACTTCTTCTCAATAACTGAATATTTCTGCTCAGCTCCCTACAGCTTCTTGCTTGGGTAGCAACCCGATGCATCACATCTCGGTATTTAGGTACTGGATGGATCAGCATGGTATACAATAAGATTGTGGGACAGGAGATCACGAACACAGTGGTATGCCTTCTCTTGAGGATCTTCCTATCCTGCTTTGTTGACTTTCCTTTCTTCAGATGGTCAGTCAGTCGTACAGAAAATGCGACAAACATAAGAAATCTCGTCAGCTGAGGAGAGAGAGAGAGAGAGAGAGAGAGAGAGAGAGAGAGAGAGAGAGAGAGAGAGAGAGAGAAGAAGAGAGAGAGAGAAGAGACAGAAACAGACAGACAGACAGAGACAGAGAACAGAGAGGAGAGAGACAGAGAGACAGAGAGAGACAGAGGGACAGAGAGAGAGAAGAGAGAGACAGAGAGGGAGATAGAGCGAGAGAGAGAGAGGGGGGTGGGGATAAAGAATAGCATTTAAAAATCCAAAGCTATATAAATCATAATTTTTTTTCACACTTTATTTTTATCATCGCAAAAACAATTCAGAACTTTTACTATAATGAATCCACTTGAAAAGACTTCAATGTTATGGAATATTTTCTGGTTTGAGAATTCTAAAAATTCTAAATATAACACATTGCTTAACAGTCCAGTCCTCTGCTTAAGAATGAACCATCAGAATCAGGGGTTAAACCAACATTAGCGCATAACCTCTGCAGTTCCATGTATGTATTATCCTGATCCCTTATGTCACCTAGTCAAATCAGATGCTGTTATTGTAGCCATTATGATCTGATTAAGTTCACTTTATCTATGAATTGTTCATTCTGGGTGCTCAGGACTAAGATTTCAGCCACTGATTACTACATTCCTAGAATGACGGATTCACAATGAAGTGGTTAAACAAAGCCTGCCAGCATTGCTGGAGGTGATATCAAAGACACAATGCCCTCACCCGCATACCAGCCGATGTCTCTGAACTGTCTGGGCAGAAAAAAAACGTTTTCCCTACCACCATGTATACCTTCCTTCCATCGTCGTCGACTAAGAAATCTGGGTAAAGCTTTCCACCATACTTCAAAATATTCATCGACCTAGACATTCTCTGGTAGAGGAGAATGACCCATCGGACTGGGCACTCCTCTGGTAGAGGCTCTTTGGAATTGTGGTCAGGAGTGGAGACCAGAAAACTTAGCCATGTTTGAGTTTTCCAGTACTTCAGGAACAAAGTGATGAGTGGAGACCAGAAAACTTTGCCATCTTTGGGTTTACCAATAATCCAGGAACAAAGTGATTGGGAATCCAATGTTCGTCAACTACATCTCTTGATGGAGGTCCATAACGAGTGGATCTGTAATACAAATAGCATACACCCCTGGCAAAACCGGTCTAATCAGTTCCTTGCTCATAGCATATATGTATTTATGTGTGTATATGTATTATATATATATACATTATATATATATATATATGTATATACATATATATATACATACATACATGTATATATATAATATATATATATAATATATATTATATATATATATATATATATATATATATATATATATATAAGAGAGAGAGAGAGAGAGAGAGAGAGAGAGATGGATTCCTGATGTTGGGATAGGCTTAAAATATTTGTGCTTCAGTACACTTGCCAAAGCGCGGATCTGCCAAATGCCCATACACAAATCCATCTAGATTTAGTATATCCATTATTTCTTTTTCATGTTGTTTGGGTTCCTTGTGCTTTCAAATGCGTCCTTGGTTTGTACTCATCAGAAGACATAGCAAAGCTGTCGAGGACAGAGTCCAGCAGGCTTCAATCTGAACAAAACGTTTTGCATCATCGTATCGTTAAAATGGCTGAAATAATCTCAGATTACGATACTGAAAAATTAGTTTGATGACCATCAAATCAGTTACTGGTTCTTTCCATGTATTGATTAATACATCATCATCATCATCATCATCATCAGGTGCCCTCCAGCATGGCGTTGGCGACCATGGACTTCCATCCATCTCTATCTCTCGTTGCCCCTAGCATCTCCCCCACCCTCCTCATCCCCAGCCACTCTGCAAGTCCGTCCAGCATTCTCTTCCTGGGTTTACCTGGTGCTCTCTTTTCCTCCAACATTCCCGTTGTGACCAGGTGCTCCAAATACCCCTTCCTCATAAAATGGCCTAAAAATGTTGCCTGTCTTTTCCTAATCTTCCTTATGAGTGATCTACTTGTGTCTGCCTCCATCAAGACTGTCTCGTTTGTTTGTTTTATTTTTTTTGCTGTCCATGGAACTATCAAAATTCTACTTAGAAACCTCATCTCAGCTGCCTCAATCTTGCTGTGGCTTTGCTTGCTGACTGTCCACACCTCGCATCTGATGTTAATTGATAGTCATTTGTTGGTAAGAATGCTTGTCATCTTCTTGAATGCTGTTTTGGCTTGGCCGATTCTGCCAGCTATTTCCGATGTGATTCTGACGTCTGATGCAATGACCGTTCCCAGGTATTTGAACTTATTAACCTGTGTCAAGGTTGTGCCATTTGCTGTTATTTTGCATGAGGCGATTTCATGTTTTTACTGATCACCATGACTTCAGTCTTCCTGTTGTTTAGTTCCAACCCCTTGCCTTAGCTTTCTTTTTCTAGTATATTCACAATGTTTTGTAGGTCCCTTTCATTTTCTGCAATTAGCACGGTGTCATCTGCGTACCGAATGTTGTTTATCATTAATACATGTTGTGAATAAACAATATACATCCAGAATACAGTAAGTTTGTCAGTGGTATAAGGATCCTGTCACTTGTATAACGAATTTCAGTGTTATACCAATGACTCTTATACCAGTGACGAAAAGCAGTGATCGTGAAATTATCAGCTGGAATTTTCCCCAAGTCTTTAACTTACGAAAGATTTTCGTTATACCACTAATGCATTTAAAAAATATACCCTCACTATATTTCACAGTTATAGTATCACCTGCAGTGGTTGAAAGTGAAAGATAAGTAATAGCTTGATTGATGTTTTGCATCAGAAAAAGGGAACAGTCATTATCTTTAATACATCGATAGCTGAATATTACAAATTCATTATTCACTTAGGCCTCTATCCTTCAAAATGTTTTACAAAATAGTCTAGCGTTGATTAAGGGATCTGGGCTCAATGTTTCACTCCCAGGCATGTAACACAAGTTGGGATTTTGTTTATGTTGACCTTTTTTTTGTCTTTTTGTTACTTTTTTGTGTCTTTTTCAGATCTCTCATTTTCTCAGGTGCGTCACACACACACACACACACACACGCACACACACACACACACACACACACACACACGCACACACACACACACACACACAACACACACACGCACGCACGCACGCACGCACGCACACACACGCACACACACACACACACACACACACACTCAAAAATTGTCAACGAGAGTGGCATGAAACCGGATATGATAATCCGTTCCCACTCATTGTAACTATTGATTCCGTTCACATTCACAGTGCAGTATGAAAATAGTATGGACGAAGCCCATAATTCCCTCCCGTGACGGATGGCGGAGAAATTCTCCCCGTGATACATGGTAGAGATGTGGGGTACACAATCACCGTCCATAATCCTAGCAGATCACATGGTGTGGTGGTAAACACAATGGGCACTGACTGGGAGAACGTGGATTCAAACCTGCATCTGTCAAAAAAAAACAACCCTAAACAAACAACAACAACAATTAGTGTGTGATTTTCCCGATCCCACCGCCCCCCACCCACAATCCAGCATGCTAAGAGCTCGTTGGGGAAGACTGGGACCATATAGTATAGTCTCATTTACTCCATGAATGTAATCCTGAGGGTATTCTTCAAATCTATGGACCTACGCCACAGATGTCAGAACATGCCAGGACCCTTAGCCGCCACATCTTATGATGAAAGTGCAAACAACAACCCTGTTACACAATCTCAGAAAATGCAAATCCCTCCAACCATTATTATCATCCCCATTTTCGTCATTATAGCATACTAAAAATTATATCACACAGTCTACAGCTCTTCATGACCTGTTCGTTGGGTGAATACAGTTTGAGTGTTTTTGGAGGACTACTGGATCACCTAACTGAGCACCATGGAGGTTGTGATACAGCTGGTGCACAACATGGGGCAGCAATACAAATATTTAAATATCTATCATCCTCTACATAAATCCTTTGTGCTTAGAAGCTCTGTAACCCATACATATCTGTTTTTCTTTTCCTCCTTGCTTTTCTGGGTGCTGTACTTTTAAAAAAGACATTGCCTTTTTTGCATCCACCCATCACTGAAACAATTTGTATATTTAAACACACCTTCCTATCAATCGTTTTACCTAATGCATGCAAACTCTACGCCCTGCCCATGACATTTACCACCACAAGCTTAACAAATCCTTCAACAGATGGCACAAGCAATCGATAATGCAAGTGGAAAAAAATAAACAAAACAAAAAAGATGCCACCAGAAGCTCCAGCAACCATCCACACCAAAGGTGATAAAAAACTGCAGCCTAAAATAGCTGTAACATCCGGACAATGAAACTGGGGTCTGCTGGATGCAGAATTTTCCAGAATGGGAACACACGCACATATGCACACGCACACACACACATACGCACACACACACACACACCACACACACACACACACAAACACACACACACACACACACAACACACACACACACACACACACACACACACACACACACACACACACACACACACACACATACACACAGTCAAAAATCGTCAATGAGAGTGGCATGAAACCGGATATGATAATCCGTTCCCACTCATTGTAACTATTGCTTCCGTTCACATTCACAGTGCAGTATAAAAATAGTATAGACAAAGTTCACTTATACAAGATTGAAAACTTTGGAGTCCAGCCAAGAACTTGAGGAAATCTGGCTTTCAAGCCACTGTCCTCACACTAGAGTTTGGAGCGAGGAGGTTCGTGGGCACATCTGCCTATCTCGCCTCATGAAAAACTTATCCATTTCTGGGATTAAGTGGACCAGGACCTGGGCAGTGGCTGAAGCAGCTGAAAACACTTCCAGCTGTTATGCTACAAACCTGTAATGCCACAAGCCTGTTGTGATAATCATCATCATCAGGTGCCCTGCCGCATGGCGTTGGTGATCATGGACTTCCATCTGTCTCTATCTCTTGTTGCCTCAAGCATCTCTTCCACCCTCCTCGTCTTCAGACACTCTGCAAATCCGTCTAGTATTTTCTCCCTGGGTCTACCTGGTGCTCTCTTTCTCTCCAGCTTTCCTGTTGTGACCAGGTGCTCCAATCCCCTTTCCTCATAAAATGGCCTATAAATGTTGCCTGTCTTTTCCTAATCTTCTTTATGAATGATCTACTTGTGTCTGCCTCCATCAAGACTGTCTGGTAGGTTTTCTTTGCTGTCCATGGAACTCTCAACATTCTTCTTAGAAACCACATCTCAGCAGCCTCAATCTTGTTCTGGCTTTGCTTGTTGACTGTCCACAGCTCACAACTGTACAACAGTATTGGTTCTATATAACATTCAAGAACTCTCTTCCTGATGTTAACTGATAGGCAATTGTTGATAATAATGCTTGTCATCTTCTAGAATGCTGTTTTGGCTCGGCCAATTCTGCCGGCTATTTCTGATGTGATACAAACCTGTTATACCACAAACCTGTTATACCACAAACCTATTATACCACAAACCTGTTATACCACAAGCCTGTTATACCACAAACCTGTTATACCACAAGCCTATTATACCACAAACCTGTTATACCACAAACCTATTATACCACAAACCTGTTATACCACAAGCCTGTTATACCACAAACCTGTTATACCACAAGCCTATTATATCACAAACCTGTTATACCACAAGCCTATTATACCACAAACCAGTTATACCACAAACCAGTTATACCACAAACCTGTTATACCACAAGCCTATTATACCACAAACCTGTTATACCACAAGCCTATTATACCACAAACCTGTTATGTCACAATATTGTTATGCCACAAGCCTGTTATGATACAAACCTGTTATACCACAAACTTGTTATGTCACACATGTTATGTCACAAATCTGTTATGCTACAAACCTGTTATGCTACAAACATGTTAAACCACAAACCTGCTACGTCACAAACCTGTTATGTCACAAGCTTGTTATACCATAAACCTGTTATGTCACAAACGTGTTATGTCACAGACCTGTTATGCCAAAAGCCTGTTATATTACAAATATGTCATACCACAATCCTGTTACATTACAAACCTGTTATGTCACAAACAAACCTGTCATTTCACACCCTGTTACGTCACAAAGCCGTTATGCTATACGCCTTTTCAGCCACAGATTTGTTATATCGTGGATCCATTATGTCACACAACCCACATGACAGGAGAAAGTTCGCCACACGACTTGAGTTCTCGCCCCTCTGCACCGTTTTATCGAATTGTCAGGAGTGCTTGCAGCAGCCATTTGAACCGACATGACAGTTTAGATTAAATGATGTCAGCACAAAACTTGTCTTCATCAACAATAGCTTTTCATCTCTTTGACAGACGAAGCCTCTTCACACCTCTGCAGAAGATCAGACGCTCAACGAAGCTGCTGAATTTCATTGTGTCTTTTTAGAACAACATGCAAATGACATCCGAAACAAGTGTGACTGCCTGCGTTCAAGCAAACAGTTACCAGAAAAAACACGAAAGAAGAATACGAACGCGTATTTAATAAACAAGACAAGACAGGCGCAAATTTTCGGCCAACTGGCTTTGTCAAACGTAAGATTACGGGCAAGAAAACACCAGATACAAAAGTTTTGAGAAAAATACTGAAATTTCCCTACTGCTGTGTCCAAAGTGCGAAAATGAATAAACTGACTAAGATGACATCATAATGTGTCTTTGAGTAAATATGATGTCAGAGCGGAAATGAAAAACTATAACGCACTTGCGAAGAGTCGTGTTTGGAATGTAAAGGATACCAATATTAAATAATGCAGAATAGAAAATATAGGCATATGTTCGACAGAATGGGAAAATCTTCAATCAAGAGGGTATGGCTGATGTAAAGGGATCGTGCTTAGAGCAACGAATCCGGTATGACCTCGGAATAGGAAGAAAAACATCCTAAACCAACAGCCAAGGGGCTGAAGGGAAATGACGGGCAACAAGAGACAGATGCATATGGAGGGCCATGATTGCCTACGCTGTGTGGCAAGGCACTTGATGATGCTAATGACGGTGTTGTTTGACAGATTGTAATCAGAATCACTCCCCATTTAAGGTGGAGTGGAGCAGGGCTGCATTTACACCCTGACGCTCTTCAGGATCTTCTCACATCATACTGTTGTACGGATTCAGATCATCTGATCATACAGTGTACTTAAACACCAGGTCTGACAGCAAGCTGTTCAGCCTTGCACACTTCAGAGCGAGGACCAAAGTATATCAGGTCGTGATTCAGGAAATACCCTTCACTGATGACGCCACTTTGACATCTCACATATAGCGTGGTCTTCAGAGGATAGTCAGTTCCCTAGCTCCTGATTGCCAAGACTATTCTCCTTTGTTTGAAATTGTTCATCTTTGGGTTATATATGTTCTGAAGACCAGTGCAAGCGAAAGTCTGAAGAAGACAGAGACATTGAGACAGAACGTTGGTGAAGACACCAGCACCAGCAATTGTGATCACAAAACTGAAGAGGTCAATAAATTCACTTATCTTGGATAGACAGTCTACAGAAACCTGTGTCTCGACATGCAGACAGGGAAAACTGCCGCTACCATGGCCAAGCTGTCCAAGAGAGTGTAAGAAAAAAATGTCATCGGAGCCACTAAGATTGGAGTCTACTGAGTTTTCATATTAAGTACCTTTTCTATGGCGGGGAGAACTGGAAATCATACATAAAGTTACGAGCATCACCTTAATAGCTTCCACCTGCCGTACTTGAGCTGGATCCTGGGCATTTCCTTGAGGGATCGTGTATGAAAACGTCCTTGATCAGACTAGCATGTCAAGTGTTTCTTCACACAACAATGACTGCACTGGCTTAGCCATGTCCACCACATGCAGGATGGCCATATCTCAAAATATATCCTGTAGAAAGAGCTCACAGCATGATCCTGGCCCACAGGGTGCCCAGAGCTGCGATGTAAAGACGTTTGCAAACGTCACCTGAAGTCTACTGATACCAGTGCGGACTTATGGTGACAGGTTGTGCGTGCAGACACCACAAGTGCAGAGCAGATACGAACTCGAGTGTGATCGGACAGAAGAGAGAGAAGGAAAGCTGTGACAACGACCACCCAGCTACAGCCATCAACCTTCATGTGTGTCAGCTGTGCCAAGGACTCTCAGTCAAGAATCGACTTGTTCAGACATAGCTGACACTGTTCCCCATCTGAGTCCTCAGCCAGGACCATGCATTGTCTAATCAGACAGATGGAGCCATCACACACACACACACACACACACACACACACAGACACACACACACACACACACACACAAACACACACACACACACACACACACACACACACACACACACACACATACACTGTACAAACACACACACACACAGGCGCTCAAGCATGCACAGATGTGTATATATATATATGTACATATACATATATATGCATTATAAGTACATATCTATATATGTATGTATATCTATGTACATACTATACAGAAACAGAGAGAGAGAAAGTGAGACACAGAGACATAGACAGAGACAGACAGACAGGCAGATAGATAGATAGATGGACGGACGGACGGATAGACGGACAGACAGACAAAAACACAGGACAACAGACAGACAGACAGACAGAGATACGAAGCTCCGGCGTTTAACCATCACATGATAGACCCTTCAACGTCTTCATCAATCATCCCCTTCCCCAAGTTTCTGGGGATGGTTATCTCTGTTGGCAGGTTCACCTGACCCACACATACATCTATACATTCTCACAAGCACACTTACAAAAATGCACACACTCACACAAACGCATTCATACATGCATACATGCACAGCATACGCCTAAACGCATACATGCACAGAGACAGACTCACACACGCATGCACAGACGCGCGTTCTCACACACGCACAAACATACACTGAAAGAAATCACAGAAACACGCACTGACCATAGACATCACAAAACACACACACACACACACACAACACATACACACACAAAGCCACACACACAAAAAAAGACACACACACACACACACACACACACACACACACACAACACACACATACACACAACACATACACACACACACACACACACACAAAACACACACACACACACACACACACACACACACAACGCACAGACACACAACACACACACACACACACATACACACAACAAACACACTCACACACAGCACTCACAACACACACACACACACACACACACACACACACCACACACACACACACACACACACACACACACACAACACACACACACAAAACACACACACACACAAACACACACACAC